>CM041782.1:264994349-265202933 GCA_023374045.1 Limonium bicolor | reverse complement strand
CATAGGAGTTGAAATTATACAACATAAAATGTTACATAATGTTAGGATAATAATCTTAATGCAAGTTGTATGATATAATACAACTAATGGGAATAATCGTCTAAAAGAAGATGATCAAATGACATAAAATATAAGAGTTTATGAAACTCATAAGAATTACCTACGTGGTAAAATATATACATACACAAGAATAATGTATATAAGGCGGATATATATTTTGGTTGAAAACATATGATTCAGTGGTGGTGGTTATTTGAAAAAAAAAATATAGTTACGAACTATGAGTTATGAATTTTAGAATGCAATAAATATAAGAATGCATGCATACATGCAACTATAGGTTACGTACCTAAACTAGATGTGATAAGATTAGAAGAAATATAAGGAATTAAACTTAACAGTCGAATGTTTTGACGTACACGTTTTAAGTAACAAAGCCGACTGTTTTAGAGAAACCTGTAACAAACAACTGTAGGAAACAGGGGTGAACTGTCGGGGTTACTTATTATTCGGAAATACCGGATGTAGTTAGTCATGGAGACTGACTTATAGTTTTAATACCGTTTAGATTATGCTTCTGACAAGGACGCTTGACAAGCTAGCGGACTACACGGAGCATAGGATCTTGCTGATTCATACTCCACCGCAATACGATCAGGGTGAACGGTATGTAAAGGGGTTTGATCCGAGTTGTCCTAAGGTTGCTCCTTGGGCTCGGATTTGGTTGATATAACTTGTATGTTGTTATGAGTCTCTGATTGTCTCTGAGGGCTTCCTCAGTTCAGACTTCTGTGTGATCTGTGATAAGATTGTTTGTCTGAATGTGTTAATTAATATGCATGAATTGTATATTATAGCTGCTTATTATTTCCTTGTTGAGTTAACAGTATTGGTTCGTATATATGAACCTATATATATAAAACGAACTAGGGCTATGGTGCTATCTTATATGAAATATAAGGAACGTAAGTAAAACGTTGTAGCACTGATATAACATATACATACTATCTGAGACTTTTATACGGAGCATTGGCCTTTCTATACGTCGCTCTCGTATCTAACACTGGATCCCGAGTTTACAGACTCCGGATTGGACTAATGACCTTAGCTGCTGTGTTAGAAAATTTGTAATGCGATGCGATGGTATAATTAATTAATAATGGAATGGAAGTAAAGCCAAGAGGATGTGGCTCTTGGTGCGCGCTGTGATCACAAAAACGATACCAGGATGTCCGCGTACGGGTCCGTAAGTATCAAGAAAATTTCCCGTGAGCTAGAATGGCTCGTTGGTCGGAGACTCTACCGTTGGAGTGGCTACTGCCGTGGGTGACCCGCCATAATATATGGGTAACTAGAGACATGTCGTTTTAACGAGACATTGTCACTAGGTATAACTGAACAACTAAAACAATTGAGACTTATACAGTGGCGAACAATACCATGGACGAGACTAAATACTTGTATATTATTCTCGTTGTTTGCTTTGTTGTTCATTGGTTATACTTGTGGTTATTTTATTGTGTGTGATGGTTGGATGGAGCCTACAAGGCCAAGGTAAATTAAATATGAACACTGTACGCTACGGCGAATGTACATTGTACATTATATTGTTATTGTTCGATACGTTCGATATATAGTTGTGGATTGTGTTATTAAATGATTATGGATTGGATGGATGGTTGAATATCTATGAATATTTGGATGGATGAATATGTATATTATACATGTTTATTTCAGTATTGTTATAACTGTAAAATGGTAAAGCATGAAACCGACCTAATAATAAGATGGTTAAAATGACAAGTGACCATTAGGGTCCAGGCCCGGCATACTCAGCGTCTATCGCTGACACTACACCATTTCAGGTTGTTGATCATTGTCAGAGCTGAAGAGCAGGAACAGGGTAATTGGAGATGTTGTATAGTAATGAAGATGGTGTATGGTCTTATGGTAAGGTTATGTATTTTTCAGGATTGGGTAGACGCTCACTGGTCGAAGTTTATGGATTATGGATTAGTATGATGTATAGGAATTTCTCGTTATCACTGGGTTAGCAGTTTATTTGTATTGGAAGTTGGATGTAGTTGGCTGCGTTGCTCGCATGGGCGAGTAACGGCCGGTGACACCTGAGTGAGTGTTTGTAATTGTTATTATTTTCCGCTGCGAGACGTTTTATTTATTGCTACGTGAAAGATTATATCGTGATTATGGAGAGGGGTGTTACATCTGCCTCATTACAAACACCCAGTATACCTCCCGTTCCGAGTACACAGCCTAATACAGTTCACAAACTTGGTAAGTATATAGTAACAACAAGGTCGACATACTCCAAAACACATATTCTTTATTCATCAACATACTTTTTACACCATAGGTTGGTTTACATTACTGACATAACTAACAGATACAACATCCTTAACATACACTGGCTTAACACATTACATAATTACACAAGGCTTTAAAACTGTCAGAAGGTCAAATTCAAACGTCCGGGTTTCATATGTGTGGCATTGATCACTGTCGAAGGTGCAGTAATCAGTTTGATCTTCTTGATACCGTGGTATAACATCCTTGACTGCCCACCCAAGATTAACACATCTCCTGACTTCAACACTAACTTCTTTGTGAGATCAGCACGCTTCTGCTCGCCGTACACAAACACTGTGGTATCACCAATGGACCAAGACACCACGGGTACTCCCTTACTTAGAGACTCGGTGTTTCGTCCTTATCTTGGTGTAAACCCAACCGTACACCTTTCTGGTAGAAGTTCACAATATATAAATCTGCCTTAACACTCGGGATTGGATCGGATTCAACTTGCTGAGCAATTCCCACAGCGTGGTTAACGACCGCAAGAAACTCCTCAGGTATCATCGGTACTGTTGCTCCGTCCTCCCCTCGCACATCTTGATATGTCTTGGTTATAAGGGTTCTAGTCCTTACCCATGCACATCATCTTCAACTTCATTTTTGATCCGCTCGGGTACTCTAGTGGGTAGAAACCTCTAGGTACTGCTCCTAGCTCATTGCACCGCTGGATAATAAGGATTTGTGCTTCCGGTGTCAGGTATCCACTTAAGAGTATCATACCTGGCTAGATGACCTGACATTGCTCCATTGGGTATTCGGTGATGCTGATGGTTGTCTCTTCGGGGTTTGGTGTGGGTGGGATTGAATAACAAATATTAAAGGTTCCTATGGTTTAGAATTACCTATTTTAGGTGACTTTCACATTATACTTTAACTCGTTATTTATATGGTTGTACGTTTATACTCACTAACACACATGCATGAAATGCGGTATGCAATCACTTATTTCAATCAACGGTTTAAGTGGTGCCTGGTCTAGAAGAGGGTGCTGGTGCCTCAGACCGGTCCACGACATGCAAGGCGGCCTTGCCGGATCCTGACCCTTTCCCCTACTGGGAATCAATGTTCCCCTGAGCTGAGGATGGCTGGTTAGCCGTCTTCGGGCCATCAGTGGTCACAACGGCCTTACCCTTCCACTACCCCTTGGGCTTATGGTTTCTGCTGTTGGGGTTCCGGTAGCACTCATAGTCACGGTGCCCCCATTTCTCACAGTAGCGACATTGCACATCGTTTCCCTTGTAGTCCTTGCCGGGGTGGTGTCCGTTACACCACTTACAGTAGTAGTGGCGGTCCAGTCCAGAGCCCGTGCTGGCTGCTAACACATTACACATTCAGTACACTTCACAATATAACAATACACACTTGAATTTGGTATTTGGAATTAATTAGTTACCCTTGGGCGGGTCAGAGCGTAAGGGCTTAGCCGCATAGGCATAGGTAAGCTTCAGCGGCTCCTCAACAGTGGTGGTCTGGGCTTGGCCTTTGCCACCCTGTTGCTGGCCTTTCTGGGCCTGGGGATAAGGTTTCTTCTTCTTTCCTCCCCCGTACCCTTGCGTGCTTTGGCCCTCGCTCGAGACCTTGCGCTTGTGCGCATTTTCCTCATCCCTCAGACGGACGGTGATCTCCACCTTAGCAGCGGCATGATAGCACTCCTGAATTTAGGATCTCAGTCATGCCCCGCAAACAACTCACAAACACACAAACTCACATTAACATTCACTTATGGTATACACTTATTCACATCACACTGTATTATAATTACCTGCAAGGTAGTATATTCAGCTGGCCCCATCCCATAGTAAAGACGGTGGCTGAGACCGTTGTAGAAACGGTTTACCAACACCCGGTTTGAGTATCCCAGGTCCGATAACAGGTGGATAAGGCCGGTGAAAGCGATGTAGTAGTCGTCAACCGACATCTTTTCTCCCTGCCTCAGACTATCCAGTTCTAGGCGCTTGGCCTCTTGCACATGTAAGGTAGTACTGTGGCTCGCAAGCAAGCCGTAACTCCCTCCAACCAAACTGAGATCAGCCATCCTGTCCTCTCTCACAAGCTCCACCAACTCTGTGCCGAAAACCCTTCAGGTAGTATGCGGCAAGACGGACCTTGGCTCCAGCAGGCACAACCAAGGTCTTGTAGGCGGTCTCCAAACTCGGAGATATGTGCCTCCAGCTTACTAGGGTCGGTCTCCCCATTAAACGACGGTTGTCTCAAATCCGCCAATGACTTGACCAAGTTGGTCTCGCGCGGCTGTGGTTGCGGTTGTGGCCCTTGTTGGTCCGCACCGCCTTGCTGCGGATGCATCGCAACTACTAACTAGGGAACCATCTGGGCTACGGCGGCTGCTACTACTTCAGCCATAACCTATGCCGTAGTATTGTCTGCCTGGTCACCTGTATCACCAACACCGCGCCCGCGGCCTTTACCACGTGGTCTACCTGACATCTGAATTCACACGAACATTCATTAGCATTATGCTTACAAACTTATCGGTCCAACGGTTGTAACATCTTCCCGACAAAAAGGTATCTCCACACTTAGTTAGTGGTTAACCTTTCCACAACTGCTCACTTAGGTAACTATGGTTAGGTTTCCAAACTCGGTATGTTCCTAAGCTCGGTATTCTAGTCATCAGAGCGATACTTCGCTCTGATACCACTTTTTGTAACACCCCTTCTACGCACTTAACAAATAACCGGTATCGCAGTAGAATTAAACAACTAAAACAATAACTAAACGGGTTGGTGTTACACGCCGTTAGCCCCCATGGCTAACTAGGCAGAATACATACAATTGTACCGGTCTGATGATTAGACTCCCGAGCATAAACGAATAACCATAAATACATAATCAACAATATCGAGTATTTAATTACAAACCATCACTGCAACTGCCACTGTAAACTGTCACTGTCAATATATACCGCCACTGTAACAACATCGGAACCAAAATATAACGCCACGGGAGCACAGGCGCATCCCAGGCCCAATATCCAAAATGTACCAAAGTATTTCCTAGCCTAAGGCCTAAAGCCATTCCTCTTCTTCGATCCTCATCCTGCAAATAAATATGGAGCCCCCAAAGGGGGTCAGCAACCCTTGGCTGGTATGGTTAACGCGCAGCCCATCGGCTACCGGGATACGCGTAACTATTTGTTACGATGACATGGCATTGGTTTTTTTAACATACAACATATATAGCATAGCAAGAAATATTGCTTAGCACAATACACATACTAGTGAGAACATTTCACTTAAAGAACGAACCAAGATGGTTAGTCAACATCATAAGCCTAGAGAATGGTTTCACCCCATGTCAAGCTCGTTACATCACTCGTTACCATCCTGTTAGTCGGATGAGTAACTTAACTCAAAGATGGATCAATATTGTGATCCGAACACCACACCACAACACATATATTTCCCCCTAGACCAATCATTAGTCAGAATAGGTAAGCTTTGGATGAAGCTAGCGGGTGATCGAACGCCAAGAAAGAGAACAACCTTAACATTAAAAGAGTCAAATCTCATGCAGATATCTACTCTTATACATACACGCACGACCGGACAACCCTATTCCTCACCCCCAGTACACTTGTTAGAAGTCCCATTGTCGGGACTTGACACAACAATTCACATGGGTATTAAGGTCTAGTTAGACACATAAGGGTGATGAGATATAAATCGTTAATGCAAACCACAACCAGTTCAAATATTGTCGTGGTTAGAACGTTCCTTAGGTTGGAAACGCTATAACCTTATACCGTTCTCATACGTTATCCTAATGCTGTTTAGCTAGCAATTAGAACGCATTTTGAGGTTACCGGTAACTGTACGCACACGCCACAATAACACAATGACTGTAAACTCATTCCATGGTTTAATCTTATAAAGTCATAAACACACAGAAAAGCAAACAACACACAAGCCGGTGTAAACCGGTAGGCAACAGACTGCAAGAAAACCATACCTTGGTCCCGGCGGCGATTGTTTTCCACCGTTGGAGAATCCTATACATCTTTAGTAACGTCGGTTAATTAACGTACTAGTCTGTTGTTAACTTATCACTTCACATATCTAGTTATTTTATTTTCACACTTTGTTATAACTTCTCACTTTTTAATTGTCTTTATATCAAACCCAACATGTCCTAAACAATCTTATAACATCATTACTAACCAATCCCCATAATTAGACATTATTATCTAGCCTTAAACCAAATTTTTTAAGTGGTTCGGGACTTGGTCCTTATCCAAGGTCCCGGACCTATTCATTGTAAAACTCTCGGGTTGTTTTTGTAGGGTGGTCCGGGACTTCATACTGGTCTTAAGTCCTGGACCAATATCAACTAAGAATCCTCGGCTGGTTAAATAAGGGTGGTCCGGGTCTTAGTACTGAACCTAAGTCCCGGACCAGAGTGACTTAGGTATTCTTGGCCAATTTTATTGCATGGTCCGGGACCTTTGCCTAGACCTAGGTCCCGGACCACTGGTACAAATTTGCATATTTGCATTTTCCAAGTCTTGTTGCAATGGTTCTCCACATCCATTAAGTATATAAACTTCCCAAATGACCTTAGGTGTAATCTAATGCCAAAATATCACCTTAAACTCACCTAGTTCCTTGTCCAACTTGTTACTCTATTTCTTACAAAATTTACCTACACTTGTAATATTTTTCATTAGGTTTCTAAGTGGTGTTTCACACCTAAGATAACAACTAGCCCAAAATGTTTTCTCACCACAACAACATCATCTCCCAAGCATCTTTCCTCACCAACCAAAACTCCTTTATGTTACTTGAAATTTCTCCACAAGTTTACACCTCTTCCTCACAACACCTTATTTCCTCATTGTTTAACAAAACTTGTATAAATCCTAAACACATTCTCACCATGACCTTGAAGTAACTTCTAAATCCACCCAGATAATGCCTAAGTCCTTTTTACATTCTAGAGCACCTTAATACATGTTTCTTTCTCTAGTAAAACACTCAATCCTTCCTAGTTCACCACATTCACATAAAACACCTAGAATCTCTTTTATATTATCCTAATTTTGACATGGGTTCTACTAACATCTTGTTACATCAAAACACACAGTTTTCACCATTAAACATCCAAGAACACTTAAATCCATCAAGAACATTCTTATACTGAAATACCCCAAACCTCGACATGTGGTTTAATTATCAAACTATGGTATGTAAAGGCTAAAAGTGCCTTAGAAACATCAGTGAACAATTTAAACCATAGTAAAATGCAATAAAGCACTAAGATACAGTTTGAGCAAAAACATGCTCTAAGCTATGAGTGAACTTGGTTAGGACCCGAAGAGCCTACCAAGACTTAATAATATTCAATTATGATTTAATAAGGCTAATTAAGTCCTTAGGAAACTTTGGTGGACAATGAAACCAAACAAACACAAATAAATACCTTAAGGTCAATATGGGCTAAAATGTGCTCTAAGCTTGGGATAAATTTGTATAAGACCTAATGGTCATACCTATACCTTATAAATATGTTAATGAACATATTAAATCAATTACCAAAGAAAACCAAGCTTGAAAACAAGTTAAAACACAAAATGTGCTTTAAGGAGTCTTAAAGCACGTTTTTGAAAAATTGTCTTGTAAATGAGTTTTGAATGGCTAAATGTCCATCATTACTCTTTAATTAACATGTGTACTATATAGTATCACATTTGGAAGACTATATCAATGGGAAATAAAAAATTTCACTTCTATGTGCCTTGTTTTGTGAATAGTGATTTTTATAAGCTAGTTTGTAACACATAATGTTATAAGTAATTAAATTGGTCAACAAAGACTAAAACACCCTCATTATAATAAAGGGGGCCGGTTTCCTAAGTGTGGTGACTCACCACTCACTTGTTAACTTGTTAAAGAAATAAAGATGACTAATATAGTTACTATTTGCTTTATAAACACAAATATCTTCTAAAAAGCAAACTTATCTCATTTCTCTCATTCCTTTCTTCATTTCACACGGCTCCACTCTCTTCAACCTCTCTTCTTGCTGTTCTCTCACGTTAAAACAGCACCACCACCATGGAAGTCCACCTTTGATCTCTTGTAAAATCTAGCTCACTTATCCAAATCAAAAACAACACCACCATTCTCTTCCTCTCATCAAGCTCTTCATTCCTATCTTCTCAAAACTTCAAGAGCCCCATTTCGGTGCCATGGAGTTCCACCATTGAAGGGGCTTGAGCTTGTCTTTCCACATATTATTGATCTCCTTTGCCCCTAGGTAAGGAATCTCAAAGAAAAATCAAGTTTCCTCCATGTTTTGTGTGTGACCGAAAATATTCATTGATGGAGCTCCTTGTGTTGCCTTGTTCTAGCTCCATTTGAATCTTTCAAGGACTTGGTGGAGTCCTCTCTTGGTAGATATTCCAATTCCCTTCAAAGACCAAGGTAAAACAACTATCTTAATGCTCTTTGAACAATGTAAAACCTAGGGTTTACAATGAGATTAAGCTTGGAGCTTGAATACTCATCACATTGTTTGTGAAATGTTTAGAAGTTGACAAGCAACTAAGCTTAGCCGATTTTTAAACAAGGAAACAAGAAAGAAGTTTGTGAGGAAAAGAGGTAAATATGCTATCTTAATGTGGTTTAATGCCTTAGGAGAAAAGAGCTTATAATGCTTGTTAAAATGATCTAAGGAGCCAATGGTGAATGAGCTAGTAAAATGCTCTCAAGGAGTTTATTAAAGGAATACGTATTGTTGGGTGTATTTGCAGGTCAAAGGCATTATTATGTGGGAAATTCAGTGTTTATGGTTTATGCAATTTAAGGGCCTAAGAGCCATGTTATTTAAGGGCCTAAGTGCCAAGCAATTTAAGTTATGCACTATATTGTGATGTAGTGCTTAATGTGTGAAGTTTGTGTGTAAAAATGTTCTGGGATTTTAGGTGTTCTTGAATGAAATAAGGTAAAAACCTAAGTGTTTGGATGTGAGTATATACTAGAGAAGCTATGGCCAAATTTGGGAAAATGTGTAAGAAGTTCTAAGTGTTTTAAATGGTTTTGATGAACTAGAAGTGTGAAAGGTGAACAAAGGCTTTACTTGGGAAGAAAACATGTATTAAGGTGAGTTAGGGGAGATGTTAAGGTGTAGAGGAAACACCTTGGTATAGTGGTCATTATAGGTAAAATACCACTTAGAAATCTTAAGGAGAAAACAATATAAGTGTTAGGAATTTTGGTAAAAGAGAGTAAGTGTTTAAGGAGTTATAAAATGAGTTTTATGGATGTGTATGAAGGTTTAAGGGTGCCAAATGATGTTAGAACACATTAGGAGGCTTGAGGAAAAGTTTGGAGAAAGTTTGACAAGTTTTGGACAACTTCTGATGTTGTCCGACCCAGTGGTCCGACCCAGGGTGGTCGGACAGCCTCTGTTAAGTCACCCGTTGATGTTTCTGGAATGGTCCGACCCAGAGGTCTTGGGTCGGACATGGGTCGGACATGTGTGCTCTAGGTCTGGAATGGTCCGACCCAGATGGTTGGGTCGGACATGAGTATTTAGTAGACGGGAAAAGTTTCTGGAACGGTCCGACCCAGCTGTGGGTCGGACGGTGGGTCGGACGGCCCAAAATTATGCAAAAAAAAAAGAAAGACAATGTTGTAAGGAGAATCAAAGTGATATTTCGGTATTAGAGTATGCCTAAGTTCATGTATGAAGTTTGGGTAATTAATGGAGGTGGAGAAATAGTGCAACAAGGTTAGAAAAATGCAACTATAGCATTCTGTAGCTTGGGTCCGGGACTTGGTTAATGGTTAAAGTCCCGGACCATATATCAAAAACAGGCCGAGGGTTGTTCCATGTTGTGGTCCGGGACTTGGGGTGAGTACAAGATCCCGGACCACCCTATTAAAAATGGCCGAGAGTCTCTGTAAGTGTTGGTCCGGGACTTAAGGTAAGGACCAAGTCCCGGACCACTCTAAAATTGTTGTTTTAGGTTATTAAAAGATGTCTAATGATGGGGATTGATGGATAATGGTATTATAAGGTTATTGAGGACATGTTAGGTGAGTTTAATGACAATTAAGTGGGTGAAAAGTTGTAATAAAAATGTGAAAGTAAAACGAGTTTAAAAGTAAAGTTATGTAACTAAGTTAACGAGGAAAAATTATAAGCATTAGTCATTAAATAATCAAGCAACCCCGATGTTAATAAAAACACATGTGATGTTAACAGTTGTTCGAGAATTGCTCGAGGAACATAAGTGGACGTGGTAAAGTGGACTCCGGTGACAGGTATGGTTTTCTTGCAACCTGTGTCCTACCGGATTACACCGGCTTGTATGCCAATGTGTTTTTCTGTATGTTTGCCACGTTGTAAAATTAAACATGTAATGAGTTTACAGCAATTCATTTATGTGGCGTGTGCAACTCCGATACCATTTAACCTCGGAAGTGTTAACCTTAGTTAACTGAGTCTAGGATCACATGAGAGTTCGGTATTCGGAGTAAACGACCCGAACCATGGGACGTACTAACCACGGCTATGCGTGTGTTAATTGTGTGATATGTGTATGTGAATGTAGGGATCTCCCTTGTGTGTTTAACCCAGTTGTAATACTGTATGGTGTGTAGTTATGATAGACTCCATAGTGGGGTTCTAACTAATGTCTAAAGTAAGTATGTACTAACAGTGGTGAGGAATCCGGTTTGGCCGGTCGCGCGTTGTTTGGGAGAGGGTATCCTTCTTAGCCTTACCCTTCTCTTTGTTATGGTTGTTTCCCTCACGGGTTATGATCTCCCATTAGCTTACTCCAAAGCTTAGCTATTCTGACTTATGATCGGTTTAGGGGGAACATGTGTTTGTGTGGTGTGTCGGGCCTCCAAACCCGAACCGCCTTAACTTAAGTTACTTGTCCGACTATTAGGACGGTAATGAGTGTTGTTGTTGTATAACGAGCTTACCATGAGGGTGACATCATTCTCTAGGCTCACCAGTGTATTAACTATGTTTGGGTCGGTTCCTAAGAGGACCGGTATGTTATGTTATGTATGTTATTGTAAGCAATTCCTATTGCGATGTTATCATGTGCACGTGGAAACGTGAAGGGTGTCGTTATATTTGGTTATGTGAGGAATATCATATGTTAAATATGGAGTGTGTGGATCATGGAAATGAATCCCAGTGTGTGATAAGAGGCGTTTAAGGATAACCCGATTTAAGGGTAGATGTCGCCTATTAAGGAAGTAGCTCCATTAGAGGAGAAACACTCTAGGAATATTGAATACCATGAGTGACTTATCAAATAAGGATATATTATCCGTTGTTGAGCCCATTCAGGCGAAATGTTATGTGTTGTGTGTTTACTGTTACATGCATGATTTAAACATAATCAACCGCATGCTAAGACGACAATTAGTTATGCGTGGCCCGGTAGCATGTGGGCTGCGGGATTACCATACCAGCAAAGGTGCTGAGCCCCTTGGGGGCCACCCTTTCTCTTCTTTTCCTATTTCAGGTACAAGGAGCTGGAAGCCGTCCGAGAGTAGGACGGGGTAGTCATTGTACATGGGTAATTGTTTATGTTGTATATATACAGTAGGTGTAGTAAGACCGAAATTGTTATCGGCATTAGTTATAAATACTCGGTATAGTTGGAAGGTGTATGTTGTTGTTGTGTTAATGGAAAGGTATAGTAATGTGTAGTCGCTCGGGAATTTAGCCCATCAGACCGGTACAATGTGTATGTATTAGCCTTGTTAGCCACGTAGGTGGCTAACGGCGTGTAACACCAACGAGTTAAGTAATGTGACGAGGTTGTTATTCCGCTGCAGTTTATTGTAAGTGTGTTAATGTTGGATGGGGTGTTACAAAAAGTGGTATCAGAGCGAAGTATCGCTCTGATGACTGAATTACCGAGCTTAGGAAGTACCGAGTTAGGATTTTAGTACTTTGGGTTAAGGGTTGAGTGATAGCATGAGAGATACGCTAGTTAGGAGTAACCAGTGTGTACTGGAAACCTACAATATCCTTCCCGCCCTCCACAAACCCTGTTTTATAACTTGGGAAAGAACGCCAGAGAGATGGAAGTCCTCTCATACTCGGGAATACCCGATCTGGCTGTTGTTAAACACCTCTAAGGTACGGAGAACCTGTCATACGGTAGATCCCGAAAACTGAGAATCCCGGAGACGGTTTCCATCTGAACAATGTTAACCGCATGCAATAGCGAAGAATGAAGAATTTTGTGTATAAAAGAATAGAATTTCCGGCAACCTGGGTCGACATGCCGAGCAGTCGAGAATAACCAGTTTGCAACGCACCAACCGTGCAACAGGCAAGAAGTGGATTAAAAAACCCGAGACGAGTGTCTACGGGACCACAGTTGATAAATAATACACCAACGGTATACCAACCGACAAGGGAACTACAACGTAGTGCCCAAATACGTGGAACGGGCTACAAAGAGAATACAAAACTAAGACAAAGGGGTCTCCCAGAATGGGAAACACCCTAGTTGATGATCGTCATGTGAAGACAGTGAGAAGTCACCTAGAAGAGTTATTATCAAGGCGGTAAGATCAGTGAGGGCCAACAAGGCCACTGATGACAGTATGGGTAAAAACAATACCATAACCAATATGTGTTAAACCGATAGCCAGTTAGCATGGCGCACTTGCTATAGCAAGTGCTGCTATAACAGGGCTGTTCGGGAAATTTATAATAAATACAAAGTATAGTAAAGTACCACGAAGTTAAGTGTGAACATTAAACCATGGAAGGGCTTAACAGCCTGACCTTTGTAATTGGAAGTACACCAGTCAGCAAGAAGCTAGACTTGGCTAAGGTAAGAAGATGTTGTGAAACCATGAAAATTATCTTTCAAACTCAGATTTATTCAAACCCTTTTCTTTTCAAAACCAGATTTTCTTTCAAACCAACACTTCTTTCCAACCTTCTTTTAAACCAAACCAGTAAAACCAAGGGCAGTTGATAAAGATACAACAGTGGATAAACTTTCCCTCATTAAGTTCGGGAAGCATGGAATGAATATTGTCACGGGACAATATAAGGGAGTTGACAACAGAATACTTCACCTAGGCGTGTGACGGACACTACGAGTGTACCAACTGAATTGTGGGACGACCGCACTCCGATAGGACCTTGTGGGCCTGACAGACCTACTTATGGTTAGTTAGGTAAGTAGCAATGTATCAGTATGGTACCCCACATATGTATACAAGTAGAGTCCGGAACACGGGAAGTAGTCGACTCTGTACTACGGTCAGCAGTACAAATCAAACAAGAGCTAAGGATTCCAAGGAATGGTTGAAGTTAAGGAACTCAATTAAGTTGACGAGACTAAAAGGATTAGTGAATTCCTTTCAAGAAAATGTTTAAGAGTCAGGAGGTGCGAAGTGCACCAACTCCAATGGAAAGACATCTTATACGTCTTAAGGATCCTCAGGGATAAACATGATAGCTGGAATGGTGACCCAGCCTGTACATGGCAAGGCAGATGCCTAATGTGGACACATTAATGTGCAATGAACGGGATGAAACTCCCAGAATGAGTACCTACACTACCAGGAAGTGTTGATCTTCACAGAAGAGGATAATAAGCCAGTTAAGAACGCAAACGGCGTGGCTAACTGTATATACCAATAAGTGCGAACCAGATGTAATGGCATGACTTAGCAACACCCAGGAGCAATCCTTAAAGGGTGTTCGCATCAACAATTGTTGCACGAAGTGCATGACAGAAACACGAGGGTTGAAACTAACACCCAGTTTGGACATAAGTTGTCAGGAGACGGACTGATAATCCTAAGGGGCATCCCATGAAAGGAAATGGAATGCAACGACCTTGTCATGGAGCTGAGTATAATATCCAAACCATATAATGTTGTACAGAGGAGTACATGTGTGTGGACAGCCTACAATGAGCCCAGCTCAAGGCAAATAAGGCTTATAAGCCATAAGCGAGATATGTTATATAAATTAGATTGATTGCAGAAGTTTATGTTATATAGTGAATAGAGTGGAGAACGAACCACTGCATTAAGAGTGGGGATACCTCTCGATATTGTGAGACCGCAGGAGCGGTAGTTATGTGAATCAAGCTCAAGAAATATGTTAAGGATTGACCATATTGTTATTGAAAGAGAGCAGTTAGCTTAGTAACATGTGTGTATAAAGTGAAACACCGAGCTGAATAATGCCGGCTTATGACTCGAATGATCGATGCTCAAGGAGCATTCAGTAGCCATCCAAATGAGTGATGAACCATAATACAATGAATGATGTAAGTATATGTGTGGAAGTTAATGTGACAATAAATACCATGTAAGTTAGTGTTATACAATAAGCACGGTGCGCAGTAAGCGACCGTTGTATAAGTGTTGTTGAATAATGTTGTGGCAGATAAGACCAGTTATGAGTTAAACTCAATGGACATGCAAGCAAGTGATGATACACAGACTGGGCAATAAGCCAATGGTCGGTACTATGTGATAAGGAAACTCAGTGTGAATTCCATGGCGAATCGCATAAGGGATTTACTGTCAAGCGTTTACGCCTCTGCACTCTGTATGACTGAGTGTTTTGGTATTGCACTTGCGCAGTAATGATCGAGTGGGATAGCTAGGAATTGGAAACATGTTAATTGAGGAGCAATAATGTTATAATGGCCGATGCATAGGAAATGCAAGGCCGCACCAATAAAAAGTACTTGTACAAAACCAAATGTGGAGATATGATTAACAGTAAGTGACTACAGTAGCACTAACTGCCAAATATCGGTATGGAATATACCCCAAATGTTGTAAATAGCTGAGAGAGCACTACACACTAGGTAGTAGCTCAATCTCAACCGATAGTAAGTCGGAAGGGAACAAGTCAATCATTGTGAAATACATAGCTGTATACACAGTAAATTGTTATGGAAGTGGATAGAAAGTTTATAACTCACCGAATTCGCTAAGGTAAGAGATACCACGCGTCGGTTGAGAAACCATTGTTACCAAGATGAAGGTGACACTTGGGGATGTACAATACAGTACGAATAATAAATGGGACAATTAAGCTCTACGGTTATTAGAGTTTCGCAGCAGAAACTAGTGAGCCAGTGATTCAAGTGTTGAATGTACGTGGTGAACATGAGTGAACGGCTAATTATTAACGCCTAGAAGCCTAACAGGCCAGAATCGAAACCAACTGAGAGTTTAAACAAACTCCAATGAGAATTCTTGGTTTAGGAACTAAACCGCCAATATGGTTAAGATCCTCTAATCAGAATCTATTGTTTAATAGACCGCGTGGAAGTTAAAACACTTCACGACGGTAGAACATTTTAAGCAAATGTTTACTGATTGATTACGTGGGCGTAATCCCTTTTAAGGGGGGTAGAGCGTAAAGCCGCTTAGTGTGTTTTACCGTACAAGTGTACGTGAACTATGTTGTGCATAGCACAAAAATAATTTGTATGATGGTTGGCGCGTGTGTTATATAAACATACGCATTCATTTATGGTAAATTATGGTAATTGCGCACAGAAGATGCGAATACCATTGTGGGAAGTGTGTTTATTTTGTTAACAGTGGTGTGTGAGAGTACAAATGGAAGGGAGTAAAGAAACTCCTGGGGAACTAAAACCCCGACGGTGCATAAATGTAAACCATGTATTGTATTTTGATAAAAATATGTATATATATACAGTGTTGTGATTTATGAAGGGGTATGAGACCAACATAGAACCCAGTGAGAATTAAATTCCCTAGGTACCTTGAATTAAGTTGGATTTAGGTGATGATTGATAGACGGAGTTCTATCCCTTGGAGATGTAATGATTATGACTAGAAGAATTTAAAGATGGAAAATGGGATATGCTTGAATTAGTTGTTGGTTGAAAATGAAGTGGGAGGTGAAACTTGATTATCATGAAATCAAGGGAAGCCGAACACAAATTGGGGCGGAAGGATAGTGCAACACTGATGCTGATCACATCAGGGTTGGATGACTCTAGAAGCTCCCTGTAAGTGGACACAAATAACCACGTTAAGAAAGAAGCAAAGAGCATAAGTTGGACTTGGAGTTGTGTTGTGTTTTCAAAAGGATTTTCAATTGGTGTTTTCAAACAATCGATTAATATTTTGAATAAAGGATCCTCTTATACTTAACCTAGTAAAGAATATTTTTGTAGTACTTGCTCACGAGCTGAGGACGCATGAGCCTTTGTCTTCGGACCGGTGACATGAGAAGTATATATGTTAAAAATGTATGTGATTATTTTGATCTCCCAAGGACACGGGGACGGAAGGTGTCCATCGCGACCGGGTTCTTCGGGATCACAGTGTATATCAAAGATATTTTTGATTGTTATACATGCTATGACATGTTGTTTGGTATGTGTAATAAATGTTATTTTGACCTCGAGTTCTAAAAGTGTATTCTATCAAGACCTATGAGTCTAAATGTATTGTGTTACATAGACCTATGTGTCTAAAGACTGTTATGTTATCGGGACCTATGTGTCCAAATGTTGTTATGTTACCCAAGACCAGTGAGTCAAAGGGGTTGTTATGTATGTGTAAATGTTGTTAAGATACTCGGACCATTGAGTCCGAGGTTATCACGAATATGTTATGTTATGTATGGATGTGAATGTGTTGCCCGGACCATTAAGTCCGAGGGTTGTGATGTAAAGTGTATTTGGTTATGGAAGTTTTATCTCTGTAAGTAATCCCCGTATTCTAATCCAAGATGTGAGGGAAGTGTAAACTTCGAGGACGAAGTTCTTTTAAGGGGGGTAGATTGAAATACCCCAAACCTCGACATGTGGTTTAATTATCAAACTATGGTATGTAAAGGCTAAAAGTGCCTTAGAAACATCAGTGAACAATTTAAACCATAGTAAAATGCAATAAAGCACTAAGATACAGTTTGAGCAAAAACATGCTCTAAGCTATGAGTGAACTTGGTTAGGACCCGAAGAGCCTACCAAGACTTAATAATATTCAATTATGATTTAATAAGGCTAATTAAGTCCTTAGGAAACTTTGGTGGACAATGAAACCAAACAAAACACAAATAAATACCTTAAGGTCAATATGGGCTAAAATGTGCTCTAAGCTTGGGATAAATTTGTATAAGACCTAATGGTCATACCTATACCTTATAAATATGTTAATGAACATATTAAATCAATTACCAAAGAAAACCAAGCTTGAAAACAAGTTAAAACACAAAATGTGCTTTAAGGAGTCTTAAAGCACGTTTTTGAAAAATTGTCTTGTAAATGAGTTTTGAATGGCTAAATGTCCATCATTACTCTTTAATTAACATGTGTACTATATAGTATCACATTTGGAAGTCTATATCAATGGGAAATCAAAAATTTCACTTCTATGTGCCTTGTTTTGTGAATAGTGATTTTTATAAGCAAGTTTGTAACACATAATGTTATAAGTAATTAAATTGGTCAACAAAGACTAAAACACCCTCATTATAATAAAGGGGGCCGGTTTCTTAAGTGTGGTGACTCACCACTCACTTGTTAACTTGTTAAAGAAATAAAGATGACTAATATAGTTACTATTTGCTTTATAAACACAAATATCTTCTAAAAAGCAAACTTATCTCATTTCTCTCATTCCTTTCTTCATTTCACACGGCTCCACTCTCTTCAACATCTCTTCTTGCTGTTCTCTCACGTTAAAACAGCACCACCACCATGGAAGTCCACCTTTGATCTCTTGTAAAATCTAGCTCACTTATCCAAATCAAAAACAAACACCACCATTCTCTTCCTCTCATCAAGCTCTTCATTCCTATCTTCTCAAAACTTCAAGAGCCCCATTTCGGTGCCATGGAGTTCCACCATTGAAGGGGCTTGAGCTTGTCTTTCCACATATTATTGATCTCCTTTGCCCCTAGGTAAGGAATCTCAAAGAAAAATCAAGTTTCCTCCATGTTTTGTGTGTGACCGAAAATATTCATTGATGGAGCTCCTTGTGTTGCCTTGTTCTAGCTCCATTTGAATCTTTCAAGGACTTGGTGGAGTCCTCTCTTGGTAGATATTCCAATTCCCTTCAAAGACCAAGGTAAAACAACTATCTTAATGCTCTTTGAACAATGTAAAACCTAGGGTTTACAATGAGATTAAGCTTGGAGCTTGAATACTCATCACATTGTTTGTGTAATGTTTAGAAGTTGACAAGCAACTAAGCTTAGACGATTTTTAAACAAGGAAACAAGAAAGAAGTTTGTGAGGAAAAGAGGTAAATATGCTATCTTAATGTGGTTTAATGCCTTAGGAGAAATGAGCTTATAATGCTTGTTAAAATGATCTAAGGAGCCAATGGTGAATGAGCTAGTAAAATGCTCTCAAGGAGTTTATTAAAGGAATATGTATTGTTTGGTGTATTTGCAGGTCAAAGGCATTATTATGTGGGAAATTCAGTGTTTATGGTTTATGCAATTTAAGGGCCTAAGAGCCATGTTATTTAAGGGCCTAAGTGCCAAGCAATTTAAGTTATGCACTATATTGTGATGTAGTGCTTAATGTGTGAAGTTTGTGTGTAAAAATGTTCTTGATGGATTTTAGGTGTTCTTGAATGAAATAAGGTAAAAACCTAAGTGTTTGGATGTGAGTATATACTAGAGAAGCTATGGCCAAATTTGGGAAAATGTGTAAGAAGTTCTAAGTGTTTTAAATGGTTTTGATGAACTAGAAGTGTGAAAGGTGAACAAAGGCTTTACTTGGGAAGAAAACATGTATTAAGGTGAGTTAGGGGAGATGTTAAGGTGTAGAGGAAACACCTTGGTATAGTGGTCATTATAGGTAAAATACCACTTAGAAATCTTAAGGAGAAAACAATATAAGTGTTAGGAATTTTGGTAAAAAGAGAGTAAGTGTTTAAGGAGTTATAAAATGAGTTTTATGGATGTTGTATGAAGGTTTAAGGGTTCCAAATGATGTTAGAACACATTAGGAGGCTTGAGGAAAAGTTTGGAGAAAGTTTGACAAGTTTTGGACAACTTCTGATGTTGTCCGACCCAGTGGTCCGACCCAGGGTGGGTCGGACAGCCTCTGTTAAGTCACCCGTTGATGTTTCTGGAATGGTCCGACCCAGAGGTCTTGGGTCGGACATGGGTCGGACATGTGTGCTCTAGGTCTCTGGAATGGTCCGACCCAGATGGTTGGGTCGGACATGAGTATTTAGTAGACGGGAAAAGTTTCTGGAACGGTCCGACCCAGCTGTGGGTCGGACGGTGGGTCGGACGGCCCAAAATTATGCAAAAAAAAAGAAAGACAATGTTGTAAGGAGAATCAAAGTGATATTTCGGTATTAGAGTATGCCTAAGTTCATGTATGAAGTTTGGGTAATTAATGGAGGTGGAGAAATAGTGCAACAAGGTTAGAAAAATGCAACTATAGCATTCTGTAGCTTGGGTCCGGGACTTGGTTAATGGTTAAAGTCCCGGACCATATATCAAAAACAGGCCGAGGGTTGTTCCATGTTGTGGTCCGGGACTTGGGGTGAGTACAAGATCCCGGACCACCCTATTAAAAATGGCCGAGAGTCTCTGTAAGTGTTGGTCCGGGACTTAAGGTAAGGACCAAGTCCCGGACCACTCTAAAATTGTTGTTTTAGGTTATTAAAAGATGTCTAATGATGGGGATTGATGGATAATGGTATTATAAGGTTGTTGAGGACATGTTAGGTGAGTTTAATGACAATTAAGTGGGTGAAAAGTTGTAATAAAAATGTGAAAGTAAAACGAGTTTAAAAGTAAAGTTATGTAACTAAGTTAACGGGGAAAAATTATAAGCATTAGTCATTAAATAATCAAGCAACCCCGATGTTAATAAAAACACATGTGATGTTAACAGTTGTTCGAGAATTGCTCGAGGAACATAAGTGGACGTGGTAAAGTGGACTCCGGTGACAGGTATGGTTTTCTTGCAACCTGTGTCCTACCGGATTACACCGGCTTGTATGCCAATGTGTTTTTCTGTATGTTTGCCACGTTGTAAGATTAAACATGTAATGAGTTTACAGCAATTCATTTATGTGGCGTGTGCAACTCCGATACCATTTAACCTCGGAAGTGTTAACCTTAGTTAACTGAGTCTAGGATCACATGAGAGTTCGGTATTCGGAGTAAACGACCCGAACCATGGGACGTACTAACCACGGCTATGCGTGTGTTAATTGTGTGATATGTGTATGTGAATGTAGGGATCTCCCTTGTGTGTTTAACCCAGTTGTAATACTGTATGGTGTGTAGTTATGATAGACTCCATAGTGGGGTTCTAACTAATGTCTAAAGTAAGTATGTACTAACAGTGGTGAGGAATCCGGTTTGGCCGGTCGCGCGTTGTTTGGGAGAGGGTATCCTTCTTAGCCTTACCCTTCTCTTTGTTATGGTTGTTTCCCTCACGGGTTATGATCTCCCATTAGCTTACTCCAAAGCTTAGCTATTCTGACTTATGATCGGTTTAGGGGGAACATGTGTTTGTGTGGTGTGTTCGGGCCTCCAAACCCGAACCGCCTTAACTTAAGTTACTTGTCCGACTATTAGGACGGTAATGAGTGTTGTTGTTGTATAACGAGCTTACCATGAGGGTGACATCATTCTCTAGGCTCACCAGTGTATTAACTATGTTTGGGTCGGTTCCTAAGAGGACCGTTCCCGTTATGTTATGTTATGTTATTGTAAGCAATTCCTATTGCGATGTTATCATGTGCACGTGGAAACGTGAAGGGTGTCGTTATATTTGGTTATGTGAGGAATATCATATGTTATAAATATGGAGTGTGTGGATCATGGAAATGAATCCCAGTGTGTGATAAGAGGCGTTTAAGGATAACCCGATTTAAGGGTAGATGTCGCCTATTAAGGAAGTAGCTCCATTAGAGGAGAAACACTCTAGGAATATTGAATACCATGAGTGACTTATCAAATAAGGATATATTATCCGTTGTTGAGCCCATTCAGGCGAAATGTTATGTGTTGTGTGTTTACTGTTACATGCATGATTTAAACATAATCAACCGCATGCTAAGACGACAATTAGTTGTGCGTGGCCCGGTAGCATGTGGGCTGTGGGATTACCATACCAGCAAAGGTGCTGAGCCCCTTGGGGGCCACCCTTTCTCTTCTTTTCCTATTTCAGGTACAAGGAGCTGGAAGCCGTCCGAGAGTAGGACGGGTAGTCATTGTACATGGGTAATTGTTTATGTTGTATATATACAGTAGGTGTAGTAAGACCGAAATTGTTATCGGCATTAGTTATAAATACTCGGTATAGTTGGAAGGTGTATGTTGTTGTTGTGTTAATGGAAAGGTATAGTAATGTGTAGTCGCTCGGGAATTTAGCCCATCAGACCGGTACAATGTGTATGTATTAGCCTTGTTAGCCACGTAGGTGGCTAACGGCGTGTAACACCAACGAGTTAAGTAATGTGACGAGGTTGTTATTCCGCTGCAGTTTATTGTAAGTGTGTTAATGTTGGATGGGGTGTTACAAAAAGTGGTATCAGAGCGAAGTATCGCTCTGATGACTGAATTACCGAGCTTAGGAAGTACCGAGTTAGGATTTTAGTACTTTGGGTTAAGGGTTGAGTGATAGCATGAGAGATACGCTAGTTAGGAGTAACCAGTGTGTACTGGAAACCTACAATATCCTTCCCGCCCTCCACAAACCCTGTTTTATAACTTGGGAAAGAACGCCAGAGAGATGGAAGTCCTCTCATACTCGGGAATACCCGATCTGGCTGTTGTTAAACACCTCTAAGGTACGGAGAACCTGTCATACGGTAGATCCGAAAACTGAGAATCCCGGAGACGGTTTCCATCTGAACAATGTTAACCGCATGCAATAGCGAAGAATGAAGAATTTTGTGTATAAAAGAATAGAATTTCCGGCAACCTGGGTCGACATGCCGAGCAGTCGAGAATAACCAGTTTGCAACGCACCAACCGTGCAACAGGCAAGAAGTGGATTAATAAAACCCGAGACGAGTGTCTACGGGACCACAGTTGATAAATAATACACCAACGGTATACCAACCGACAAGGGAACTACAACGTAGTGCCCAAATACGTGGAACGGGCTACAAAGAGAATACAAAACTAAGACAAAGGGGTCTCCCAGAATGGGAAACACCCTAGTTGATGATCGTCATGTGAAGACAGTGAGAAGTCACCTAGAAGAGTTATTATCAAGGCGGTAAGATCAGTGAGGGCCAACAAGGCCACTGATGACAGTATGGGTAAAAACAATACCATAACCAATATGTGTTAAACCGATAGCCAGTTAGCATGGCGCACTTGCTATAGCAAGTGCTGCTATAACAGGGCTGTTCGGGAAATTTATAATAAATACAAAGTACTTAGTAAAGTACCACGAAGTTAAGTGTGAACATTATAACCATGGAAGGGCTTAACAGCCTGACCTTTGTAATTGGAAGTACACCAGTCAGCAAGAAGCTAGACTTGGCTAAGGTAAGAAGATGTTGTGAAACCATGAAAATTATCTTTCAAACTCAGATTTATTCAAACCCTTTTCTTTTCAAAACCAGATTTTCTTTCAAACCAACACTTCTTTCCAACCTTCTTTTAAACCAAACCAGTAAACCAAGGGCAGTTGATAAAGATACAACAGTGGATAAACTTTCCCTCAATTAAGTTCGGGAAGCATGGAATGAATATTGTCACGGGACAATATAAGGGAGTTGACAACAGAATACTTCACCTAGGCGTGTGACGGACACTACGAGTGTACCAACTGAATTGTGGGACGACCGCACTCCGATAGGACCTTGTGGGCCTGACAGACCTACTTATGGGTTAGTTAGGTAAGTAGCAATGTATCAGTATGGTACCCCACATATGTATACAAGTAGAGTCCGGAACACGGGAAGTAGTCGACTCTGTACTACGGTCAGCAGTACAAATCAAACAAGAGCTAAGGATTCCAAGGAATGGTTGAAGTTAAGGAACTCAATTAAGTTGACGAGACTAAAAGGATTAGTGAATTCCTTTCAAGAAAATGTTTAAGAGTCAGGAGGTGCGAAGTGCACCAACTCCAATGGAAAGACATCTTATACGTCTTAAGGATCCTCAGGGATAAACATGATAGCTGGAATGGTGACCCAGCCTGTACATGGCAAGGCAGATGCCTAATGTGGACACATTAATGTGCAATGAACGGGATGAAACTCCCAGAATGAGTACCTACACTACCAGGAAGTGTTGATCTTCACAGAAGAGGATAATAAGCCAGTTAAGAACGCAAACGGCGTGGCTAACTGTATATACCAATAAGTGCGAACCAGATGTAATGGCATGACTTAGCAACACCCAGGAGCAATCCTTAAAGGGTGTTCGCATCAACAATTGTTGCACGAAGTGCATGACAGAAACACGAGGGTTGAAACTAACACCCAGTTTGGACATAAGTTGTCAGGAGACGGACTGATAATCCTAAGGGGCATCCCATGAAAGGAAATGGAATGCAACGACCTTGTCATGGAGCTGAGTATAATATCCAAACCATATAATGTTGTACAGAGGAGTACATGTGTGTGGACAGCCTACAATGAGCCCAGCTCAAGGCAAATAAGGCTTATAAGCCATAAGCGAGATATGTTATATAAATTAGATTGATTGCAGAAGTTTATGTTATATAAGTGAATAGAGTGGAGAACGAACCACTGCATTAAGAGTGGGGATACCTCTCGATATTGTGAGACCGCAGGAGCGGTAGTTATGTGAATCAAGCTCAAGAAATATGTTAAGGATTGACCATATTGTTATTGAAAGAGGCAGTTAGCTTAGTAACATGTGTGTATAAAGTGAAACACCGAGCTGAATAATGCCGGCTTATGACTCGAATGATCGATGCTCAAGGAGCATTCAGTAGCCATCCAAATGAGTGATGAACCATAATACGAATGATGTAAGTATATGTGTGGAAGTTAATGTGACAATAAATACCATGTAAGTTAGTGTTATACAATAAGCACGGTGCGCAGTAAGCGACCGTTGTATAAGTGTTGTTGAATAATGTTGTGGCAGATAAGACCAGTTATGAGTTAAACTCAATGGACATGCAAGCAAGTGATGATACACAGACTGGGCAATAAGCCAATGGTCGGTACTATGTGATAAGGAAACTCAGTGTGAATTCCATGGCGAATCGCATAAGGGATTTACTGTCAAGCGTTTACGCCTCTGCACTCTGTATGACTGAGTGTTTTGGTATTGCACTTGCGCAGTAATGATCGAGTGGGATAGCTAGGAATTGGAAACATGTTAATTGAGGAGCAATAATGTTATAATGGCCGATGCATAGGAAATGCAAGGCCGCACCAATAAAAAGTACTTGTACAAAACCAAATGTGGAGATATGATTAACAGTAAGTGACTACAGTAGCACTAACTGCCAAATATCGGTATGGAATATACCCCAAATGTTGTAAATAGCTGAGAGAGCACTACACACTAGGTAGTAGCTCAATCTCAACCGATAGTAAGTCGGAAGGGAACAAGTCAATCATTGTGAAATACATAGCTGTATACACAGTAAATTGTTATGGAAGTGGATAGAAAGTTTATAACTCACCGAATTCGCTAACGGTAAGAGATACCACGCGTCGGTTGAGAAACCATTGTTACCAAGATGAAGGTGACACTTGGGGATGTACAATACAGTACGAATAATAAATGGGACAATTAAGCTCTACGGTTATTAGAGTTTCGCAGCAGAAACTAGTGAGCCAGTGATTCAAGTGTTGAATGTACGTGGTGAACATGAGTGAACGGCTAATTATTAACGCCTAGAAGCCTAACAGGCCAGAATCGAAACCAACTGAGAGTTTAAACAAACTCCAATGAGAATTCTTGGTTTAGGAACTAAACCGCCAATATGGTTAAGATCCTCTAATCAGAATCTATTGTTTAATAGACCGCGTGGAAGTTAAAACACTTCACGACGGTAGAACATTTTAAGCAAATGTTTACTGATTGATTACGTGGGCGTAATCCCTTTTAAGGGGGGTAGAGCGTAAAGCCGCTTAGTGTGTTTTACCGTACAAGTGTACGTGAACTATGTTGTGCATAGCACAAAAATAATTTGTATGATGGTTGGCGCGTGTGTTATATAAACATACGCATTCATTTATGGTAAATTATGGTAATTGCGCACAGAAGATGCGAATACCATTGTGGGAAGTGTGTTTATTTTGTTAACAGTGGTGTGTGAGAGTACAAATGGAAGGGAGTAAAGAAACTCCTGGGGAACTAAAACCCCGACGGTGCATAAATGTAAACCATGTATTGTATTTTGATAAAAATATGTATATATATACAGTGTTGTGATTTATGAAGGGGTATGAGACCAACATAGAACCCAGTGAGAATTAAATTCCCTAGGTACCTTGAATTAAGTTGGATTTAGGTGATGATTGATAGACGGAGTTCTATCCCTTGGAGATGTAATGATTATGACTAGAAGAATTTAAAGATGGAAAATGGGATATGCTTGAATTAGTTGTTGGTTGAAAATGAAGTGGGAGGTGAAACTTGATTATCATGAAATCAAGGGAAGCCGAACACAAATTGGGGCGGAAGGATAGTGCAACACTGATGCTGATCACATCAGGGTTGGATGACTCTAGAAGCTCCCTGTAAGTGGACACAAATAACCACGTTAAGAAAGAAGCAAAGAGCATAAGTTGGACTTGGAGTTGTGTTGTGTTTTCAAAAGGATTTTCAATTGGTGTTTTCAAACAATCGATTAATATTTTGAATAAAGGATCCTCTTATACTTAACCTAGTAAAGAATATTTTTGTAGTACTTGCTCACGAGCTGAGGACGCATGAGCCTTTGTCTTCGGACCGGTGACATGAGAAGTATATATGTTAAAAATGTATGTGATTATTTTGATCTCCCAAGGACACGGGGACGGAAGGTGTCCATCGCGACCGGGTTCTTCGGGATCACAGTGTATATCAAAGATATTTTTGATTGTTATACATGCTATGACATGTTGTTTGGTATGTGTAATAAATGTTATTTTGACCTCGAGTTCTAAAAGTGTATTCTATCAAGACCTATGAGTCTAAATGTATTGTGTTACATAGACCTATGTGTCTAAAGACTGTTATGTTATCGGGACCTATGTGTCCAAATGTTGTTATGTTACCCAAGACCAGTGAGTCAAAGGGGTTGTTATGTATGTGTAAATGTTGTTAAGATACTCGGACCATTGAGTCCGAGGTTATCACGTGAATATGTTATGTTATGTATGGATGTGAATGTGTTGCCCGGACCATTAAGTCTGAGGTTGTGATGTAAAGTGTATTTGGTTATGGAAGTTTTATCTCTGTAAGTAATCCCCGTATTCTAATCCAAGATGTGAGGGAAGTGTAAACTTCGAGGACGAAGTTCTTTTAAGGGGGGTAGATTGAAATACCCCAAACCTCGACATGTGGTTTAATTATCAAACTATCGTATGTAAAGGCTAAAAGTACCTTAGAAACATCAGTGAACAATTTAAACCATAGTAAAATGCAATAAAGCACTAAGATACAGTTTGAGCAAAAACATGCTCTAAGCTATGAGTGAACTTGGTTAGGACCCGAAGAGCCTACCAAGACTTAATAATATTCAATTATGATTTAATAAGGCTAATTAAGTCCTTAGGAAACTTTGGTGGACAATGAAACCAAACAAAACACAAATAAATACCTTAAGGTCAATATGGGCTAAAATGTGCTCTAAGCTTGGGATAAATTTGTATAAGACCTAATGGTCATACCTATACCTTATAAATATGTTAATGAACATATTAAATCAATTACCAAAGAAAACCAAGCTTGAAAACAAGTTAAAACACAAAATGTGCTTTAAGGAGTCTTAAAGCACGTTTTTGAAAAATTGTCTTGTAAATGAGTTTTGAATGGCTAAATGTCCATCATTACTCTTTAATTAACATGTGTACTATATAGTATCACATTTGGAAGTCTATATCAATGGGAAATCAAAAATTTCACTTCTATGTGCCTTGTTTTGTGAATAGTGATTTTTATAAGCAAGTTTGTAACACATAATGTTATAAGTAATTAAATTGGTCAACAAAGACTAAAACACCCTCATTATAATAAAGGGGGCCGGTTTCTTAAGTGTGGTGACTCACCACTCACTTGTTAACTTGTTAAAGAAATAAAGATGACTAATATAGTTACTATTTGCTTTATAAACACAAATATCTTCTAAAAAGCAAACTTATCTCATTTCTCTCATTCCTTTCTTCATTTCACACGGCTCCACTCTCTTCAATCTCTTCTTGCTGTTCTCTCACGTTAAAACAGCACCACCACCATGGAAGTCCACCTTTGATCTCTTGTAAAATCTAGCTCACTTATCCAAATCAAAAACAAACACCACCATTCTCTTCCTCTCATCAAGCTCTTCATTCCTATCTTCTCAAAACTTCAAGAGCCCCATTTCGGTGCCATGGAGTTCCACCATTGAAGGGGCTTGAGCTTGTCTTTCCACATATTATTGATCTCCTTTGCCCCTAGGTAAGGAATCTCAAAGAAAAATCAAGTTTCCTCCATGTTTTGTGTGTGACCGAAAATATTCATTGATGGAGCTCCTTGTGTTGCCTTGTTCTAGCTCCATTTGAATCTTTCAAGGACTTGGTGGAGTCCTCTCTTGGTAGATATTCCAATTCCCTTCAAAGACCAAGGTAAAACAACTATCTTAATGCTCTTTGAACAATGTAAAACCTAGGGTTTACAATGAGATTAAGCTTGGAGCTTGAATACTCATCACATTGTTTGTGTAATGTTTAGAAGTTGACAAGCAACTAAGCTTAGACGATTTTTAAACAAGGAAACAAGAAAGAAGTTTGTGAGGAAAAGAGGTAAATATGCTATCTTAATGTGGTTTAATGCCTTAGGAGAAATGAGCTTATAATGCTTGTTAAAATGATCTAAGGAGCCAATGGTGAATGAGCTAGTAAAATGCTCTCAAGGAGTTTATTAAAGGAATATGTATGTTTGGTGTATTTGCAGGTCAAAGGCATTATTATGTGGGAAATTCAGTGTTTATGGTTTATGCAATTTAAGGGCCTAAGAGCCATGTTATTTAAGGGCCTAAGTGCCAAGCAATTTAAGTTATGCACTATATTGTGATGTAGTGCTTAATGTGTGAAGTTTGTGTGTAAAAATGTTCTTGATGGATTTTAGGTGTTCTTGAATGAAATAAGGTAAAAACCTAAGTGTTTGGATGTGAGTATATACTAGAGAAGCTATGGCCAAATTTGGGAAAATGTGTAAGAAGTTCTAAGTGTTTTAAATGGTTTTGATGAACTAGAAGTGTGAAAGGTGAACAAAGGCTTTACTTGGGAAGAAAACATGTATTAAGGTGAGTTAGGGGAGATGTTAAGGTGTAGAGGAAACACCTTGGTATAGTGGTCATTATAGGTAAAATACCACTTAGAAATCTTAAGGAGAAAACAATATAAGTGTTAGGAATTTTGGTAAAAAGAGAGTAAGTGTTTAAGGAGTTATAAAATGAGTTTTATGGATGTTGTATGAAGGTTTAAGGGTGCCAAATGATGTTAGAACACATTAGGAGGCTGAGGAAAAGTTTGGAGAAAGTTTGACAAGTTTTGGACAACTTCTGATGTGTCCGACCCAGTGGTCCGACCCAGGGTGGGTCGGACAGCCTCTGTTAAGTCACCCGTTGATGTTTCTGGAATGGTCCGACCCAGAGGTCTTGGGTCGGACATGGGTCGGACATGTGTGCTCTAGGTCTCTGGAATGGTCCGACCCAGATGGTTGGGTCGGACATGAGTATTTAGTAGACGGGAAAAGTTTCTGGAACGGTCCGACCCAGCTGTGGGTCGGACGGTGGGTCGGACGGCCCAAAATTATGCAAAAAAAAAAGAAAGACAATGTTGTAAGGAGAATCAAAGTGATATTTCGGTATTAGAGTATGCCTAAGTTCATGTATGAAGTTTGGGTAATTAATGGAGGTGGAGAAATAGTGCAACAAGGTTAGAAAAATGCAACTATAGCATTCTGTAGCTTGGGTCCGGGACTTGGTTAATGGTTAAAGTCCCGGACCATATATCAAAAACAGGCCGAGGGTTGTTCCATGTTGTGGTCCGGGACTTGGGGTGAGTACAAGATCCCGGACCACCCTATTAAAAATGGCCGAGAGTCTCTGTAAGTGTTGGTCCGGGACTTAAGGTAAGGACCAAGTCCCGGACCACTCTAAAATTGTTGTTTTAGGTTATTAAAAGATGTCTAATGATGGGGATTGATGGATAATGGTATTATAAGGTTGTTGAGGACATGTTAGGTGAGTTTAATGACAATTAAGTGGGTGAAAAGTTGTAATAAAAATGTGAAAGTAAAACGAGTTTAAAAGTAAAGTTATGTAACTAAGTTAACGGGGAAAAATTATAAGCATTAGTCATTAAATAATCAAGCAACCCCGATGTTAATAAAAACACATGTGATGTTAACAGTTGTTCGAGAATTGCTCGAGGAACATAAGTGGACGTGGTAAAGTGGACTCCGGTGACAGGTATGGTTTTCTTGCAACCTGTGTCCTACCGGATTACACCGGCTTGTATGCCAATGTGTTTTTCTGTATGTTTGCCACGTTGTAAGATTAAACATGTAATGAGTTTACAGCAATTCATTTATGTGGCGTGTGCAACTCCGATACCATTTAACCTCGGAAGTGTTAACCTTAGTTAACTGAGTCTAGGATCACATGAGAGTTCGGTATTCGGAGTAAACGACCCGAACCATGGGACGTACTAACCACGGCTATGCGTGTGTTAATTGTGTGATATGTGTATGTGAATGTAGGGATCTCCCTTGTGTGTTTAACCCAGTTGTAATACTGTATGGTGTGTAGTTATGATAGACTCCATAGTGGGGTTCTAACTAATGTCTAAAGTAAGTATGTACTAACAGTGGTGAGGAATCCGGTTTGGCCGGTCGCGCGTTGTTTTGGGAGAGGGTATCCTTCTTAGCCTTACCCTTCTCTTTGTTATGGTTGTTTCCCTCACGGGTTATGATCCCCATTAGCTTACTCCAAAGCTTAGCTATTCTGACTTATGATCGGTTTAGGGGGAACATGTGTTTGTGTGGTGTGTTCGGGCCTCCAAACCCGAACCGCCTTAACTTAAGTTACTTGTCCGACTATTAGGACGGTAATGAGTGTTGTTGTTGTATAACGAGCTTACCATGAGGGTGACATCATTCTCTAGGCTCACCAGTGTATTAACTATGTTTGGGTCGGTTCCTAAGAGGACCGTTCCCGTTATGTTATGTTATGTTATTGTAAGCAATTCCTATTGCGATGTTATCATGTGCACGTGGAAACGTGAAGGGTGTCGTTATATTTGGTTATGTGAGGAATATCATATGTTATAAATATGCAGTGTGTGGATCATGGAACTGAATCCCAGTGTGTGATAAGAGGCGTTTAAGGATAACCCGATTTAAGGGTAGATGTCGCCTATTAAGGAAGTAGCTCCATTAGAGGAGAAACACTCTAGGAATATTGAATACCATGAGTGACTTATCAAATAAGGATATATTATCCGTTGTTGAGCCCATTCAGGCGAAATGTTATGTGTTGTGTGTTTACTGTTACATGCATGATTTAAACATAATCAACCGCATGCTAAGACGACAATTAGTTGTGCGTGGCCCGGTAGCATGTGGGCTGTGGGATTACCATACCAGCAAAGGTGCTGAGCCCCTTGGGGGCCACCCTTTCTCTTCTTTTCCTATTTCAGGTACAAGGAGCTGGAAGCCGTCCGAGAGTAGGACAGGGTAGTCATTGTACATGGGTAATTGTTTATGTTGTATATATACAGTAGGTGTAGTAAGACCGAAATTGTTATCGGCATTAGTTATAAATACTCGGTATAGTTGGAAGGTGTATGTTGTTGTTGTGTTAATGGAAAGGTATAGTAATGTGTAGTCGCTCGGGAATTTAGCCCATCAGACCGGTACAATGTGTATGTATTAGCCTTGTTAGCCACGTAGGTGGCTAACGGCGTGTAACACCAACGAGTTAAGTAATGTGACGAGGTTGTTATTCCGCTGCAGTTTATTGTAAGTGTGTTAATGTTGGATGGGGTGTTACAAAAAGTGGTATCAGAGCGAAGTATCGCTCTGATGACTGAATTACCGAGCTTAGGAAGTACCGAGTTAGGATTTTAGTACTTTGGGTTAAGGGTTGAGTGATAGCATGAGAGATACGCTAGTTAGGAGTAACCAGTGTGTACTGGAAACCTACAATATCCTTCCCGCCCTCCACAAACCCTGTTTTATAACTTGGGAAAGAACGCCAGAGAGATGGAAGTCCTCTCATACTCGGGAATACCCGATCTGGCTGTTGTTAAACACCTCTAAGGTACGGAGAACCTGTCATACGGTAGATCCGAAAACTGAGAATCCCGGAGACGGTTTCCATCTGAACAATGTTAACCGCATGCAATAGCGAAGAATGAAGAATTTTGTGTATAAAAGAATAGAATTTCCGGCAACCTGGGTCGACATGCCGAGCAGTCGAGAATAACCAGTTTGCAACGCACCAACCGTGCAACAGGCAAGAAGTGGATTAATAAAACCCGAGACGAGTGTCTACGGGACCACAGTTGATAAATAATACACCAACGGTATACCAACCGACAAGGGAACTACAACGTAGTGCCCAAATACGTGGAACGGGCTACAAAGAGAATACAAAACTAAGACAAAGGGGTCTCCCAGAATGGGAAACACCCTAGTTGATGATCGTCATGTGAAGACAGTGAGAAGTCACCTAGAAGAGTTATTATCAAGGCGGTAAGATCAGTGAGGGCCAACAAGGCCACTGATGACAGTATGGGTAAAAACAATACCATAACCAATATGTGTTAAACCGATAGCCAGTTAGCATGGCGCACTTGCTATAGCAAGTGCTGCTATAACAGGGCTGTTCGGGAAATTTATAATAAATACAAAGTACTTAGTAAAGTACCACGAAGTTAAGTGTGAACATTATAACCATGGAAGGGCTTAACAGCCTGACCTTTGTAATTGGAAGTACACCAGTCAGCAAGAAGCTAGACTTGGCTAAGGTAAGAAGATGTTGTGAAACCATGAAAATTATCTTTCAAACTCAGATTTATTCAAACCCTTTTCTTTTCAAAACCAGATTTTCTTTCAAACCAACACTTCTTTCCAACCTTCTTTTAAACCAAACCAGTAAAACCAAGGGCAGTTGATAAAGATACAACAGTGGATAAACTTTCCCTCAATTAAGTTCGGGAAGCATGGAATGAATATTGTCACGGGACAATATAAGGGAGTTGACAACAGAATACTTCACCTAGGCGTGTGACGGACACTACGAGTGTACCAACTGAATTGTGGGACGACCGCACTCCGATAGGACCTTGTGGGCCTGACAGACCTACTTATGGGTTAGTTAGGTAAGTAGCAATGTATCAGTATGGTACCCCACATATGTATACAAGTAGAGTCCGGAACACGGGAAGTAGTCGACTCTGTACTACGGTCAGCAGTACAAATCAAACAAGAGCTAAGGATTCCAAGGAATGGTTGAAGTTAAGGAACTCAATTAAGTTGACGAGACTAAAAGGATTAGTGAATTCCTTTCAAGAAAATGTTTAAGAGTCAGGAGGTGCGAAGTGCACCAACTCCAATGGAAAGACATCTTATACGTCTTAAGGATCCTCAGGGATAAACATGATAGCTGGAATGGTGACCCAGCCTGTACATGGCAAGGCAGATGCCTAATGTGGACACATTAATGTGCAATGAACGGGATGAAACTCCCAGAATGAGTACCTACACTACCAGGAAGTGTTGATCTTCACAGAAGAGGATAATAAGCCAGTTAAGAACGCAAACGGCGTGGCTAACTGTATATACCAATAAGTGCGAACCAGATGTAATGGCATGACTTAGCAACACCCAGGAGCAATCCTTAAAGGGTGTTCGCATCAACAATTGTTGCACGAAGTGCATGACAGAAACACGAGGGTTGAAACTAACACCCAGTTTGGACATAAGTTGTCAGGAGACGGACTGATAATCCTAAGGGGCATCCCATGAAAGGAAATGGAATGCAACGACCTTGTCATGGAGCTGAGTATAATATCCAAACCATATAATGTTGTACAGAGGAGTACATGTGTGTGGACAGCCTACAATGAGCCCAGCTCAAGGCAAATAAGGCTTATAAGCCATAAGCGAGATATGTTATATAAATTAGATTGATTGCAGAAGTTTATGTTATATAAGTGAATAGAGTGGAGAACGAACCACTGCATTAAGAGTGGGGATACCTCTCGATATTGTGAGACCGCAGGAGCGGTAGTTATGTGAATCAAGCTCAAGAAATATGTTAAGGATTGACCATATTGTTATTGAAAGAGGCAGTTAGCTTAGTAACATGTGTGTATAAAGTGAAACACCGAGCTGAATAATGCCGGCTTATGACCGAATGATCGTGCTCAAGAGCATTCAGTAGCCATCCAAATGAGTGATGAACCATAATACGAATGATGTAAGTATATGTGTGGAAGTTAATGTGACAATAAATACCATGTAAGTTAGTGTTATACAATAAGCACGGTGCGCAGTAAGCGACCGTTTATAAGTGTTGTTGAATAATGTTGTGGCAGATAAGACCAGTTATGAGTTAAACTCAATGGACATGCAAGCAAGTGATGATACACAGACTGGGCAATAAGCCAATGGTCGGTACTATGTGATAAGGAAACTCAGTGTGAATTCCATGGCGAATCGCATAAGGGATTTACTGTCAAGCGTTTACGCCTCTGCACTCTGTATGACTGAGTGTTTTGGTATTGCACTTGCGCAGTAATGATCGAGTGGGATAGCTAGGAATTGGAAACATGTTAATTGAGGAGCAATAATGTTATAATGGCCGATGCATAGGAAATGCAAGGCCGCACCAATAAAAAGTACTTGTACAAAACCAAATGTGGAGATATGATTAACAGTAAGTGACTACAGTAGCACTAACTGCCAAATATCGGTATGGAATATACCCCAAATGTTTGTAAATAGCTGAGAGAGCACTACACACTAGGTAGTAGCTCAATCTCAACCGATAGTAAGTCGGAAGGGAACAAGTCAATCATTGTGAAATACATAGCTGTATACACAGTAAATTGTTATGGAAGTGGATAGAAAGTTTATAACTCACCGAATTCGCTAACGGTAAGAGATACCACGCGTCGGTTGAGAAACCATTGTTACCAAGATGAAGGTGACACTTGGGGATGTACAATACAGTACGAATAATAAATGGGACAATTAAGCTCTACGGTTATTAGAGTTTCGCAGCAGAAACTAGTGAGCCAGTGATTCAAGTGTTGAATGTACGTGGTGAACATGAGTGAACGGCTAACTATTAACGCCTAAAAGCTTAACAGGCCAGAATCGAAACCAACTGAGAGTTTAAACAAACTCCAATGAGAATTCTTGGTTTAGGAACTAAACCGCCAATATGGTTAAGATCCTCTAATCAGAATCTATTGTTTAATAGACCGCGTGGAAGTTAAAACACTTCACGACGGTAGAACATTTTAAGCAAATGTTTACTGATTGATTACGTGGGCGTAATCCCTTTTAAGGGGGGTAGAGCGTAAAGCCGCTTAGTGTGTTTTACCGTACAAGTGTACGTGAACTATGTTGTGTAGCACAAAAATAATTTGTATGATGGTTGGCGCGTGTGTTATATAAACATACGCATTCATTTATGGTAAATTATGGTAATTGCGCACAGAAGATGCGAATACCATTGTGGGAAGTGTGTTTATTTTGTTAACAGTGGTGTGTGAGAGTACAAATGGAAGGGAGTAAAGAAACTCCTGGGGAACTAAAACCCCGACGGTGCATAAATGTAAACCATGTATTGTATTTTGATAAAAATATGTATATATATACAGTGTTGTGATTTATGAAGGGGTATGAGACCAACATAGAACCCAGTGAGAATTAAATTCCCTAGGTACCTTGAATTAAGTTGGATTTAGGTGATGATTGATAGACGGAGTTCTATCCCTTGGAGATGTAATGATTATGACTAGAAGAATTTAAAGATGGAAAATGGGATATGCTTGAATTAGTTGTTGGTTGAAAATGAAGTGGGAGGTGAAACTTGATTATCATGAAATCAAGGGAAGCCGAACACAAATTGGGGCGGAAGGATAGTGCAACACTGATGCTGATCACATCAGGGTTGGATGACTCTAGAAGCTCCCTGTAAGTGGACACAAATAACCACGTTAAAAAGAAGCAAAGAGCATAAGTTGGACTTGGAGTTGTGTGTGTTTTCAAAAGGATTTTCAATTGGTGTTTTCAAACAATCGATTAATATTTTGAATAAAGGATCCTCTTATACTTAACCTAGTAAAGAATATTTTTGTAGTACTTGCTCACGAGCTGAGGACGCATGAGCCTTTGTCTTCGGACCGGTGACATGAGAAGTATATATGTTAAAAATGTATGTGATTATTTTGATCTCCCAAGGACACGGGGACGGAAGGTGTCCATCGCGACCGGGTTCTTCGGGATCACAGTGTATATCAAAGATATTTTTGATTGTTATACATGCTATGACATGTTGTTTGGTATGTGTAATAAATGTTATTTTGACCTCGAGTTCTAAAAGTGTATTCTATCAAGACCTATGAGTCTAAATGTATTGTGTTACATAGACCTATGTGTCTAAAGACTGTTATGTTATCGGGACCTATGTGTCCAAATGTTTTATGTTACCCAAGACCAGTGAGTCAAAGGGGTTGTTGTATGTGTAAATGTTGTTAAGATACTCAGACCATTGAGTCCGAGGTTATCACGTGAATATGTTATGTTATGTATGGATGTGAATGTGTTGCCCGGACCATTAAGTCTGAGGTTGTGATGTAAAGTGTATTTGGTTATGGAAGTTTTATCTCTGTAAGTAATCCCCGTATTCTAATCCAAGATGTGAGGGAAGTGTAAACTTCGAGGACGAAGTTTTTTAAGGGGGGTAGATTGAAATACCCCAAACCTCGACATGTGGTTTAATTATCAAACTATCATATGTAAAGGCTAAAAGTACCTTAGAAACATCAGTGAACAATTTAAACCATAGTAAAATGCAATAAAGCACTAAGATACAGTTTGAGCAAAAACATGCTCTAAGCTATGAGTGAACTTGGATAGGACCCGAAGAGCCTACCAAGACTTAGTAATATTCAATTATGATTTAATAAGGCTAATTAAGTCCTTAGGAAACTTTGGTGGACAATGAAACCAAACAAAACACAAAAATACCTTAAGGTCAATATGGGCTAAAATGTGCTCTAAGCTTGGGATAAATTTGTATAAGACCTAATGGTCATACCTATACCTTATAAATATGTTAATGAACATATTAAATCAATTACCAAAGAAAACCAAGCTTGAAAACAAGTTAAAACACAAAATGTGCTTTAAGGAGTCTTAAAGCACGTTTTTGAAAAATTGTCTTGTAAATGAGTTTTGAATGGCTAAATGTCCATCATTACTCTTTAATTAACATGTGTACTATATAGTATCACATTTGGAAGTCTATATCAATGGGAAATCAAAAATTTCACTTCTATGTGCCTTGTTTTGTGAATAGTGATTTTTATAAGCAAGTTTGTAACACATAATGTTATAAGTAATTAAATTGGTCAACAAAGACTAAAACACCCTCATATAATAAAGGGGGCCGGTTTCTTAAGTGTGGTGACTCACCACTCACTTGTTAACTTGTTAAAGAAATAAAGATGACTAATATAGTTACTATTTGCTTTATAAACACAAATATCTTCTAAAAAGCAAACTTATCTCATTTCTCTCATTCCTTTCTTCATTTCACACGGCTCCACTCTCTTCAACATCTCTTCTTGCTGTTCTCTCACGTTAAAACAGCACCACCACCATGGAAGTCCACCTTTGATCTCTTGTAAAATCTAGCTCACTTATCCAAATCAAAAACAAACACCACCATTCTCTTCCTCTCATCAAGCTCTTCATTCCTATCTTCTCAAAACTTCAAGAGCCCCATTTCGGTGCCATGGAGTTCCACCATTGAAGGGGCTTGAGCTTGTCTTTCCACATTATTGATCTCCTTTGCCCCTAGGTAAGGAATCTCAAAGAAAAATCAAGTTTCCTCCATGTTTTGTGTGTGACCGAAAATATTCATTGATGGAGCTCCTTGTGTTGCCTTGTTCTAGCTCCATTTGAATCTTTCAAGGACTTGGTGGAGTCCCTCTTGGTAGATATTCCATTCTTCAAAGACCAAGTAAAACAACTATCTTAATGCTCTTTGAACAATGTAAAACCTAGGGTTTTACATGAGATTAAGCTTGGAGCTTGAATACTCATCACATTGTTTGTGTAATGTTTAGAAGTTGACAAGCAACTAAGCTTAGACGATTTTTAAACAAGGAAACAGAAAGAAGTTTGTGAGGAAAAGAGGTAAATATGCTATCTTAATGTGGTTTAATGCCTTAGGAGAAATGAGCTTATAATGCTTGTTAAAATGATCTAAGGAGCCAATGGTGAATGAGCTAGTAAAATGCTCTCAAGGAGTTTATTAAAGGAATATGTATTGTTTGGTGTATTTGCAGGTCAAAGGCATTATTATTGTGGGAAATTCAGTGTTTATGGTTTATGCAATTTAGGGCCTAAGAGCCATGTTATTTAAGGGCCTAAGTGCCAAGCAATTTAAGTTATGCACTATATTGTGATGTAGTGCTTAATGTGTGAAGTTTGTGTGTAAAAATGTTCTTGATGGATTTTAGGTGTTCTTGAATGAAATAAGGTAAAAACCTAATGTTTGGATGTGAGTATATACTAGAGAAGCTATGGCCAAATTGGGAAAATGTGTAAGAAGTTCTAAGTGTTTTAAATGTTTTGATGAACTAGACGTGTGAAAGGTGAACAAAGCTTTACTTGGGAAGAAAACATGTATTAAGGTGAGTTAGGGAGATGTTAAGGTGTAGAGGAAACACCTTGGTATAGTGGTCATTATAGGTAAAATACCACTTAGAAATCTTAAGGAGAAAACAATATAAGTGTTAGGAATTTTGGTAAAAAGAGAGTAAGTGTTTAAGGAGTTATAAAATGAGTTTTATGGATGTTGTATGAAGGTTTAAGGGTGCCAAATGATGTTAGAACACATTAGGAGGCTTGAGGAAAAGTTTGGAGAAAGTTTGACAAGTTTTGGACAACTTCTGATGTTGTCCGACCCATGGTCCGACCCAGGGTGGGTCGGACAGCCTCTGTTAAGTCACCCGTTGATGTTTCTGGAATGGTCCGATGATAAGTCGGGAATTTGTCTAAGTTTACTAGACTAATTCATGCTTAATTCTCTACATTATGACATTAACTTTCCTCTTTAATGCTTTAATTACTCTTCATTGTTATATTTGTCTCCAATGATCGATTTCATATGTTTTCAGGATAAATTACCCAACAAAGTGCTTAAATGAAGATTTCAGAGGTTAGAGCAACATGGGAAGTCAAACCAGAGTCAAACGCAGAACATTCTGCCTAATTTCAGGCTTGTTCCGGGTTTGAGGTTTGGTTTGAAACCCGGAACATACCAGGGCGAGACTCTCTGCCTAACTTCAGACTTGTTCCGGGTTTGCACATAGGTTTGAAACCCGGAACATTCCAATCGGAGAAGTTTCTGCCTAAATTTGCATGTGTTCCGGGTTTGTATATGGGTTTGAAACCCGGAACATTCCAATCGGAGAAGTTTCTGCCTAAATTTGCATATGTTCCGGGTTTGCATATGGGTTTGAAACCCGGAACATTACCAGCGGAGCGCGAAGATTCTGTTTCAACTTTGACGGAATTAATTTTATCTTTCAATCTGCGGCCGTCGTTTTTACTAGAGATAGATTAGAGATAAAATTCTGTTGGTTATAAAAAGAAGACTCTGGCAAACGTCTGGGACACACAGAGACATCCACACAATATACTTCCTGAGCACACGAAATAGTCAACGTTACAGAGAGAATTAGTTGGAGTTTTTGAGTCTGTTGGAGCTGGATTTGGAGCAGAGCACAGAGAGCAGTTCACCACGGAGACTTCACCAGAAGTCTCAGAACAGAGTTTCTTCTTGTTCTCTATTATTACTAAGCTTATTGTAAACATGTCAATGGCTGAGTAGTTCCCTATTAGATTTCGGTTTGCTATGTATCCCTGAATTGACAATTCCTGTTCCTTTGTGATTTAATACAATCTGATTGAGTAAAGTTATTTTCCTTGCTTAATTTCTTTAATCGTTATAATTTGGCCAATTATAAAGATTAGTATTTTGTTAGCTTATATGTGACGACTGCGGCTTTCAATTGAATTCAGGAAAATAACCGGTTAGTTTAGAGACGGCAATTCCTCTAAATTGCTAATTGACCAATAAAACTAGATTGTTCTTAAAGCGGTTAGTAAACAGTGGGTTCGTAACGAGAGTTAGAATTCAGTCTTTATTAACTAGTATTTGCTAAGCGGGAGACCGGAGGTAAATTATCTTGTTCTAGGGTTTTGCTCATAATTATCTTATTAATCACTTAGGGATAGGAATCACAGATTTAGGGTGCAGTAGTAAACCGGAATCTCTTTTCCAAAAATTTCACAACATTTATTTTTCTTGCTGTTATTGTTTGCATTCTGTTTACAGTTTCTAATCATCATCAAATCAAACCCCAATTTCCTGTTTTATTTGCTTAATAAAGATTTAAACTAGACACATCGCCTCCTCTGGTTCGATACTTAGGGAATCTTCTCTATTAAAACTTGCTAGAATTGACCGGTACACTTGCCGTTAGGTTTTACCCCAACAAGTTTTTGGCGCCGTTGCCGGGGAGGCACGGTTATTTAGTTTAGTCTTTATTTCGTTTTCTTTTATTTATTTTGTTGTGTTCGTTTAATTTCTTTATTTTAATTGTTCTGTTTCATTCGATTTTGGTTGTTTTCAGTTTTTCTGTTTTTAATTTTCTTATTGTTTTGTTTAACGTCAGATTTTATTTAGTTTAGTTATTAGGATAGCTTTATTATTTTAGGTATTTTATCTTTGTTCTGTTTTGATTTCTGTCTAGATTTTGTTTTAGGTATTCTTTTATCTTTTAGATTTTATTTCTGATTTTATTCCTTTATTTGAATATTCTGTGCTTAGTAGTTAGGAAATTTTATCTGCATATTTTTGTGGGTTAAATTCTTTTTTCTTTTTCTGATTTTCTGTTTTTATTCTAATTACTGCTTCCCTTTTAATTTGCGCTATTATAGTTTCAGTTTACTAACTCTCGGTTTATGGTCAAAACCCGCTCTGCAGGAGAACCAGAGTTCGAGCTCAATCTTGAGATCGAGAGATTCGCAAGACAACTTCGAAGAGACTTGAACCTGGATCCACCAGTTGAGGAGAAGGTGCCCGAACCACCTGTTGGTGAAGAGGTTCCGGAAGTTCAACCAGCGGTTAACATGGCGAACAACGAGAGACAGATGAGGGACTACACCCGTCCAAGTGTTGAAGGGTTGGTGTCGCCAATTGTGATTCCAGCATTGCCAGCAGGAGTGCAGTGGCAGTTCAAGACTCACTATGTGACCATGGTAATGAACGCGCCTCAGTTCAGCGGGACGGTTACTGAAGATCCGAATGTTCATCTCACTACATTCCTGAGATTGGTAGGAGCGTGCTCGACACCAGCTTCGCAGGAGGTGGCCCGGCTCACCCTGTTTCCATTCTCTCTGAGGGATAGAGCCGCTGAGTGGTTGAACTCGTTGACGCCTGACAGTATCACCAGTTGGACCGAGCTGGCTAATGCATTCTTAGCAAAGTACTTCCCACCCTCTCGGATGCTGACCATGAGAGGAGAGATTACAAATTTCAAACAGTTTGCTGGTGAGTCCTTGTCTGAAGCTTGGGAGCGTTTTAAGGGAATAGTGAGGAAGGTACCACATCACGGTCTAGGTGAAGAGGTTATACTGCAGTCCTTTTACAAGGATTTGGATCCGTCTAGCCGGTTGTTGGTTGATACTTGTGCTGGAGGAAGTTTGATGGAGCTGCCTATTACACGAATTAAGGAGTTGTTAGATACCATCACTACAGCAGCGAATCAGTGGGGAGGTACAAGAGCAGGAGAAGCTGCACCGAAGAAACCAGCTGGGGTTTATGAAGTAGATTCAAACACTTTCTTGGCTGCCAAGATAGAGGCAATGTCGAAGCAGTTTGAGCGTATGTGTGCAGTTATGAATCCACAGTCCAGTGCAGCAGCTCCTGAGGTTTACCCACCATGCGAGTACTGTGGTAGAGCTTCTAACATGTGTCAGTGTTCTCCACCACAAGAAGAGGCAGCGAACTATGTTGGTAACAGACCGGGTAATTATTTTGGCAATCAAGGAAATCCGGGTTATCAAGCTCAGCAGCAAAACCGTTACCAAGCTGGTGGTAGCAACAATTACAATCAGAGGCCTCAGCAGCAGTACAATCCTTCCTATCAGAAACAGCCACTGCAGAATCAGCAAGCACAAAATTCAGGTGCTGGAGCGTCTTCTAGTATGGATGCAGTTCTGGCCAGGATGAATGATTTCATCTCAGTGAATACGAAGAAGTTTAATGAGCTGGAAGCTTTCAATCAAGAGCAAAGAACCTTCAACAATGATCAGAGGACCTTCAATAGGAATATCGAGACTCAGCTGTCTCAGATATCTCAGCAGTTAGCTCAGCGTCCTTTGGGTTCCTTGCCTAGTCAGTCGGAGCAGAATCCGAGAGAGCATGCCAAGGCTATCACGTTGAGGAGTGGTACACGGCTTGACCCGGTGGTCCCTGAAGTTGAGGTCCCTCTCCCCAATGTTGAGCAGGATAAAGAAACTGCACCAGCAGGTTTCCAGGAGGAGCCACCAGCTGAAGAGGAGGTGGCAATTAGCAAGACTACTAAGACTTCCACACCTCCACGACGCGCAGTTGCTGAAGCGCCAGTTCCTTTTCCAAACCGGTGAAGAAGAGGGACTTGGATGAGCAGTTTGGTAAGTTTTTGACTATTTTTAAGAAACTGACCATTAACATTCCTTTTTCTGAAGCTTTGAAGCAGATGCCAATATATGCGAAGTTTATGAAGGACATCCTGTCCAACAGACGGTCCTTAGTGGAGAAGGACACTGTGCAGCTTACTGAGAGCGTTTCAGCTGTGCTTTCGAAGAAGCTTCCGCCGAAGCTTGATGATCCAGGTACTCCGGTCATACCTTGCGCGATAGGTAATGTGAATTGTGGTAAGGGCTTATGTGACTTAGGTGCAAGTATTAATCTGATGCCATTATCTATGTATTTGAAGCTTGGTCTAGGAGAATGTGAGCCTACTCGAATTACTTTGCAATTAGCTGATAGGTCGATTATCTTACCTAGAGGTGTGGTTAGAGATTTAATTGTTTCAGTTGGTACCTTTGCTTTTCCTGCTGACTTTGTTATTTTGGACATGGAGGAAGATAAGGTAGTACCACTTATTCTAGGTCGACCATTCATGCGAACAGCAAGGACCCTTATTGATGTTGAAGGAGGGAAGATTATATTGCGTTTACATGATGAGCAGCTTGTTTTTGATATGACCAAGGCTGCCACTCACCCTTCTGATGTTCATGCCTGCTTTAGTTTGGATTGTATTGACACTTTGATGCAGGATTATTCTTATAGCCCCACGGAGCTGGATGCGTTGGAGAAGTGTTTGGTGGATTCTATAGAGACCACTTGTGATGACTCTGAGGTTTCTACTGCAGCGTTTCAGCTCTCTGCTGGGAGGCCATATAGGAAGAACCATAGAATCGAGGAGGAACCGCTGGACCGAGTTCCAAAGACACTAGCTCCTTCTGTGGAATCACCACCCTCTCTTGAGCTGAAACCGCTTCCTAGTCATCTTAAATACGCTTTCCTTGTTCCTCCTACTGATTTACCTGTTATTATATCTAATGCTTTAACTGATGAACAGGAAGAAGCATTGTTGCAGATTTTGAGGAGAAACAAAGAGGCACTAGGATGGTCCATTGCTGATATCAAAGGCATTGCTCCGACATTCTGCACTCACCGCATTTATCTTGAGGAGGATTACAAGCCATTGAGACAGCCCCAGCGGCGACTGAACCCGCACATGAAAGAGGTAGTCAAGAAGGAGGTTATCAAGCTACTGGATGCAGGTATAATCTATCCAATCTCTGACAGCGAATGGGTAAGTCCCACTCAGGTAGTACCCAAGAAAGGGGGTTTAACTGTTGTTCCTAATGATAAAGGTGAATTAATCCCTCAGCGTACTATTACTGGGCATAGAGTTTGCATTGATTATAGGAAGTTAAATGCCGCCACTAGGAAAGATCACTTTCCCCTTCCATTTATTGATCAGATGCTAGAGAGGCTTGCAGGACAAGAATATTACTGTTTCTTGGATGGTTACTCTGGTTATTTTCAAATTCCAATTGCTAAGGAGGACCAAGAGAAAACTACTTTTACATGTCCATATGGTACTTATGCTTATCGTCGCATGCCTTTTGGTTTATGTAATGCACCTGGTACTTTTCAACGTTGCATGACTGCTATCTTTGCTGATTTTATTGAGAAGTGCATCGAAGTTTTTATGGATGATTTTTCTGTTTTTGGACCGACTTTTGATGCATGTTTGAGAGACTTAGATTTGATCTTAGCTAGATGCAGGGAAACTAACCTGGTGCTCAATTGGGAGAAGTGCCACTTCATGGTGCAGGAGGGCATCGTGCTCGGTCATAAGATTTCCAAGAAGGGGATTGAGGTGGACAAGGCTAAGGTTGAAGTCATAGAGCAGTTGCCACCACCATCTTCGGTAAAAGATGTCCGTAGTTTCCTTGGTCACGCAGGTTTTTATAGGCGCTTTGTTAAGGATTTTTCTAAGATCTCTAAGCCTCTTTGTGATTTATTACTTAAGGATGCTAAATTTGAGTTTACAAAGGAGTGCTTAGATGCGTTTAATTTGCTCAAAGCTAAATTGATTTCTGCACCTATTATTGTTGCTCCTGATTGGTCGTTGCCTTTTGAGATTATGTGTGATGCTAGTGACTACGCGTTAGGAGCAGCTTTGGGTCAGAGGCATGACAAGGTATTGAGGATAGTCTACTACGCGAGTAAGACTATGAATGAGGCGCAGAAGAACTACGCCACGACGGAGAAGGAGCTGTTGGCGATCGTCTTTGCTTGTGACAAGTTTCGACCGTACATCATTGGCAGCAAAGTCATCGTGCATACCGACCATTCCGCTCTCAGGTATCTCTTTGGAAAGATTGATGCTAAACCTCGTTTGATCCGTTGGATTTTGCTTTTGCAGGAATTTGACATTGAGATTCGAGATAAACCAGGAGCGCAGAATGGAGTGGCAGACCACTTATCACGTATGGAAGTTCCTGATGACGGCAGGCCAATCAATGAGTACTTTCCTGATGAGTATGTCTTCATGATCGGCCATTCCACGGACCCTTGGTACGCTGATATTGCAAATTACCTAGCCAAGGGTATCATTCCTCCAGAGTTGTCGTATCAGCAGAAGAAGAAGTTCTTTTCCACAGTCAAGCACTACCTTTGGGATGACCCGTTTCTGTTCAAGGTCTGCGCAGATGGTATGATACGTCGTTGTGTTTCTGAGGATGAGGCTAGAGACATCCTGACACACTGCCATTCTAGAGAAGCAGGAGGTCATTTTGGACCGGCTAGGACAGCCGCAAAAGTTTTGGAGGCTGGCTTCTTTTGGAAGAACTTGAACAAGGACTGTTATCAATTTGTTTCTACTTGTGACCAGTGCCAGAGGCAGGGGAATTTATCCAGACGTCACGAGATGCCATTGAATTCGATCCTGGAGGTTGAGCCGTTCGACTTATGGGGTATTGATTTCATGGGACCGTTCCCGTCCTCTCAAGGTAACCTCTACATCTTGGTGGCAGTGGATTATGTCACCAAGTGGGCTGAGGCGATAGCAGCGCCGACCAATGATGCAAGAGTGGTACTCAAGTTTCTAAAGAGGAATATCTTTACCCGTTTTGGTGTTCCACGAGCGATCATCAGTGACGGGGGTACACATTTCTGCAACAAGCAGTTTGAGGCTCTCCTGCAGAAATACGGTGTGCGACATAAGGTTTCTTTACCGTATCATCCACAGACGAACGGGCAAGCCGAGATCACTAACAGAGAAATAAAGTGGATCCTCCAGAAATCTGTTACATCTTCGAGGCGAGATTGGTCCCTTAAGTTGGATGACGCCTTGTGGGCATACCGCACTGCATTTAAAACACCCTTAGGTATGTCCCCGTACAAGTTGGTTTTTGGCAAGGCGTGCCACTTACCTGTGGAGCTGGAGCATAAGTCTTTTTGGGCACTCAAGGCACTGAATTTTGATCTGAAAAAGGCCGGTGAGAAGCGTAAGTTACAGCTGTGTGATCTCGCGGAATTTAGAGAGGAAGCTTATGAGAACGCCAAGATTTACAAGGAGAAAACGAAGAGGTGGCACGATAAGTTATTGGTCAAGCGCGAGTTTCACATTGGAGACAAGGTCCTTTTATTCAATTCCCGCCTGAAATTGTTTCCAGGAAAGCTTAAGTCTCGTTGGTCTGGACCGTTTACAGTGACAAATGTCTCACCCTATGGAGCCATCGATTTAATCAATGCCGAAGGGGAAACATTCAAAGTCAACGGGTCTCAGCTGAAGCATTATCTCAGTGGTGATATCGCTGAAATCCATTCGGTGATCACGGTCTTTGATCCTCCATACTGATTTTCCAATGCATGGTCTAGCCAAAGACCGAAAAGACGGGCGGCTGGCTGGGAGACAACCCAGTTTTGTGAGTTTTGTTATTTTCGTTTTTGTTTCTTTCTCGTAGATTTTAATGTTTTTCATTCTTTATTTTTATTTTTGGGCTAACGTGCTTATTAGACATGTTTTGTTTAGTTTTACATGATTTTTAGGGTTAATTCAGGAGTTTGGAGGAACATCTGTCATCTATATGAGTTTCTGGCCACTTTTAAGGGCTGTCCAGGTTTGAGGAGGAGTTTGAAACCCGGAACATACCAGGGCATTACTCACTGCCATGTTTTTGATGTCATCCGGGTTTGAAGAGTGGTTTGGAACCCGGACCCATAGCTGGCCAAAGTTTCTGTCGATTTTTTGTGTTCATCCGGGTTTGGCTACGGGTTTGAAACCCGGAACATGTGTTTTACTGGAAAAAAAAGAGCCGGGCGCGGGACTCCATCCCTAGCGCTTCGTCATCTTCCTCGCGCCGCTCTTCCTCTCTCGACCCAGCCCCAATCTCCCTGCTCCATTGCATCTCCCTTAGCCAAAATCGCCGTTCCCATCGCCTGGTGCTCCTTCCTCATCTCATTGCTCCACTCACCATCTTCGAACTCACCCCAACGCCGCGCCACCATTTTCCTCGCCTCGACCTAGTCTCCCGACACCATTCCTTCGCCCACAACCACCACCACTTACCCGTCCTTGCCCCATTGCCGGTGCCATTGTCCTTTTCTTCTTGCTCATTCGCCACTCCCCAGCACCACCAACCTCGCCAGTCCCGACCCTGCTCCTCTACTTGTTTCACCACCCCCTTCGGCGTCTCCCGTCCGTGTCCAGTTCGCCCACCCAGGCACCGCCTAATTCCAATGGCACCGAAGCGCTCCCGTCGATCCGCTGCTGCTGCTTCCTCATCGGCTGCGCCTGCACCGGCACAACCAGTTCAATACCGCGAATCCGTGCGTGCAGATTTCATTAGTGATGCGGCGTTTGATTGGTACAATGCCAAGGACCGGAAAATTATTCCGGAAAGGTATTTTGGAGTGCGGGATGTCTTTGATAGAAATGTGCTTGAGGAGGGTTTGACAAATTTGGATAATGATAAAAGGCGGGCGAAGGAACATTATTTGAGGCTTGTGGTGAATAACCCTGAGGTTCCGTACCATCAACAACGGTCTTCAAGGGATAAGCAGGTCGTGACAGGGGACAAATTGCACACCCCGATCGAGCGCTTGATTCTAGCCGTTATTATGCATAATATTCGACCGCGAGAGTGTGCTGATCAGAATGCGGTGGATTGTTTCTTTCTGCGGCATCTGCTGGATGATGAATTTTCACGTGGTGCCTGTCCTATAAAGTTTTCTTCTGTTGTTATTGATCATATTTTACGTATCATGGATGTGGACTGTACTGCTTCCCTTGCTTTCCCGCACTTTCTGCAGTATCTTTTTGAGCAGGCTGGGGTGGACTTCAGTGATGAGCGGCCTCAGCATTCCGTTTCTCCCTTGGACATGACTGCTATGCACCGCTTTCAGTGGGAGAAGGTAGGAGATGGTTGGATTAAGCGTCGCCGTGCCCGACCGGGTGAGAGAGCTGCCCGAGCTGCTGGTGCTGATGGGGCCGGGCCTTCACAGATTCAGGGAGATGGTGGACCTGCCGTAGCGCCGACGCAAGATTTTGAGGAGCTCATGACAGAGTTTCGAGATTGGCAGGGGGTGTGTACTGCCCGCTTTGATCAGTTCGGCTCGCGCCTTGACGATCTGTCCACACAGGTTCAGAACTATGGAGTTCGCCTGTCATCTTTGGAGACGCGTCGCCACGCTGCTGAGGTTCGCCAGGATGCGCGGATGGCTGAGTACGATACACGCTTTGCCCGTATGGAGGCATGGCATCTTCAGCATGGGTCACAGCTTCCACCACCTTCCTAGGATTTTGGAGTTTGGGTTGTTTCGTTCTCTCTCTTTTAAGATCTTTTGATGTGTTTGCTTTTGAGATATTTTTCTTTTGGGTTGTATTTGTATCTTACTTTGGATTCGGCTACTACTTGTTCATTACGACCATCGCTGCACTATGATGTATCACTTATACACTTACTGTTTATCTGCAAGTTCGTGTTGGCTTTGGTTGTATTTATTGAGCTACAGGGTTGCTTTTTGATGCGTGTGAGGTATTGAGGAAATTCAAAGGAAGCTCTGTCGAAATTTCTACAGAATTCAACACCCCGCTGTTTCACATAAGTGTGAGGACGTTGTCCTCACAATACTCCAGGGGCGTGATTTTCTAACTTCTTTTATTTTCCAACCGTTGTTTTCGGGAAATTTTTGTTTTCCTTCCATCTTAATCATTTTCATGAAGCAATGAGGCCATTGCTAAGTTTTAAGTGTGAGGAAGGGAAATTGCACATACTCATATTCATGCTCAATTTCATTCGAATGTGCTAATTTTGAACAGTTTTCTTTCACGACAATCATTCCATTTGCACAATATTTTTGTTGGCCCTCAAAAAAAAATATTTTGGTTGCATAACATACCTGAGTCTTATTCAGTGGTTGGTTAAGTTGGTTTGGAACACCGCACGAGTAGCACTAGTTCTTATGAGGTCGGAGGTGGAAAACAGTTGTGGGAATTCTGGTTGCACTTCTTGTATGTACAGTTTTAACTAATGTTTGTCTTTTTCTTCTTTAAAAAGTTAAGCCTATTAGTGCAACTATTTGATTTTGATTTCACTTGGGGACTTTGGGAATGATTATTGAATGAAAGGAAGGAAGGACAAAGGCAAGGTACTCCTCTAATCGAACTTTTAACCCAGAAAACAGGCCTCGCCCATTTGGTAATTAAGTCCTCGGGGTGCCTCATCACCCATCTACCTAAGGTCATCTGATCTGGGATAGAAGACCCAACACCGCTACATGAATGGAGAGAAAAGTCTGAGGGATATAAAAGAGAAAGTTAATGCTTGTTTAGAAAGTTGAAGAAATTTGCTAATTTCAAATGCAAAGTGCAAAATCTTTCTTGATTATGAGTACGTGGTGATGAAAGGTAATATGGAATAAGATATTACTTCTCACCCCTTGTCGTCCATGGATTGTGGAAAGTTAATTGGAAAGTAGTCCCTGAGTGAAATTGGAGTCAGTGGTTTTACTATGTGCCTTAAGCTCTTGCAAAATACTTCTCAATTCACTGTTTATGAAAACCTGCAAGTGTGGATCATTGTTCTCTATGACTGCTTTTCATTATTAGATCTCCTTGTGCACAGTTCTGAACTGACGGCTCCCTTCTGTAAGATTTTAGTATGTTTCTATTTGCTTGAGGGCAAGCAAAGATTAAGTGTGAGGAAGTTGATAAGTCAGGAATTTGTCTAAGTTTACTAGACTAATTCATGCTTAATTCTCTACATTATGACATTAACTTTCCTCTTTAATGCTTTAATTACTCTTCATTGTTATATTTGTCTCCAATGATCGATTTCATATGTTTTCAGGATAAATTACCCAACAAAGTGCTTAAATGAAGATTTCAGAGGTTAGAGCAACATGGGAAGTCAAACCAGAGTCAAACGCAGAACATTCTGCCTAATTTCAGGCTTGTTCCGGGTTTGAGGTTTGGTTTGAAACCCGGAACATACCAGGGCGAGAATCTCTGCCTAACTTCAGACTTGTTCCGGGTTTGCACATAGGTTTGAAACCCGGAACATTCCAAGGAGAAGTTTCTGAAATTTGCATGTGTTCCGGGTTTGTATATGGGTTTGAAACCCGGAACATTCCAATCGGAGAAGTTTCTGCCTAAATTTGCATATGTTCCGGGTTTGCATATGGGTTTGAAACCCGGAACATTACCAGCGGAGCGCGAAGATTCTGTTTCAACTTTGACGGAATTAATTTTATCTTTCACAATCTGCGGCCGTCGTTTTTACTAGAGATAGATTAGAGATAAAATTCTGTTGGTTATAAAAAGAAGACTCTGGCAAACGTCTGGGACACACAGAGACATCCACACAATATACTTCCTGAGCACACGAAATAGTCAACGTTACAGAGAGAATTAGTTGGAGAGTTTTTGAGTCTGTTGGAGCTAGGAGTTTGGAGCAGAGCACAGAGAGCAGTTCACCACGGAGACTTCACCAGAAGTCTTAGAGCAGAGTTTCTTCTTGTCCTCTATTACTATTAAGCTTATTGTAAACATGTCAATGGCTGAGTAGTCCCTATTAGATTTTGGTTTGCTATGTATCCCTGAATTGACAATTCCTTTTCCTTTGTGATTTAATACAATCTGATTGAGTAAAGTTATTTTCCTTGCTTAATTTCTTTAATCGTTATAATTTGGCCAATTATAAAGATTAGTATTTTGTTAGCTTATATGTGACGACTGCGGCTTTCAATTGAATTCAGGAAAATAACCGGTTAGTTTAGAGACGGCAATTCCTCTAAATTGCTAATTGACCAATAAAACTAGATTTTTCTTAAAGCGGTTAGTAAACAGTGGGTTCGTAACGAGAGTTAGAATTCAGTCTTTATTAACTAGTATTTGCTAAGCGGGAGACCGGAGGTAAATTATCTTGTTCTAGGGTTTTGCTCATAATTATCTTATTAATCACTTAGGGATAGGAATCACAGATTTAGGGTGCAGTAGTAAACCGGAATCTCTTTTCCAAATCAAATTCACAACATTTATTTTTCTTGCTGTTATTGTTTGCATTCTGTTTACAGTTTCTAATCATCATCAAATCAAACCCTCAATTTCCTGTTTTATCCTGCTTAATAAAGATTTAAACTAGACACATCGCCTCCTTTGGTTTGATACTTAGGGAATCTTCTCTATTAAAACTTGCTAGAATTGACCGGTACACTTGCCATTAGGTTTTACCCCAACATCCGACCCAGAGGTCTTGGGTCGGACATGGGTCGGACATGTGTGCTCTAGGTCTCTGGAATGGTCCGACCCAGATGGTTGGGTCGGACATGGGTCAGACATGAGTATTTAGTAGACGGGAAAAGTTTCTGGAACGGTCCGACCCAGCTGTGGGTCGGACGGTGGGTCGGACGGCCCAAAATTATGCAAAAAAAAAAGAAAGACAATGTTGTAAGGAGAATCAAAGTGATATTTCGGTATTAGAGTATGCCTAAGTTCATGTATGAAGTTTGGGTAATTAATGGAGGTGGAGAAATAGTGCAACAAGGTTAGAAAAATGCAACTATAGCATTCTGTAGCTTGGGTCCGGGACTTGGTTAATGGTTAAAGTCCCGGACCATATATCAAAAACAGGCCGAGGGTTGTTCCATGTTGTGGTCCGGGACTTGGGGTGAGTACAAGATCCCGGACCACCCTATTAAAAATGGCCGAGAGTCTCTGTAAGTGTTGGGTCCGGGACTTAAGGTAAGGACCAAGTCCCGGACCACTCTAAAATTGTTGTTTTAGGTTATTAAAAGATGTCTAATGATGGGGATTGATGGATAATGGTATTATAAGGTTGTTGAGGACATGTTAGGTGAGTTTAATGACAATTAAGTGGGTGAAAAGTTGTAATAAAAATGTGAAAGTAAAACGAGTTTAAAAGTAAAGTTATGTAACTAAGTTAACGGGGAAAAATTATAAGCATTAGTCATTAAATAATCAAGCAACCCCGATGTTAATAAAAACACATGTGATGTTAACAGTTGTTCGAGAATTGCTCGAGGAACATAAGTGGACGTGGTAAAGTGGACTCCGGTGACAGGTATGGTTTTCTTGCAACCTGTGTCCTACCGGATTACACCGGCTTGTATGCCAATGTGTTTTTCTGTATGTTTGCCACATTGTAAGATTAAACATGTAATGAGTTTACAGCAATTCATTTATGTGGCGTGTGCAACTCCGATACCATTTAACCTCGGAAGTGTTAACCTTAGTTAACTGAGTCTAGGATCACATGAGAGTTCGGTATTCGGAGTAAACGACCCGAACCATGGGACGTACTAACCACGGCTATGCGTGTGTTAATTGTGTGATATGTGTATGTGAATGTAGGGATCTCCCTTGTGTGTTTAACCCAGTTGTAATACTGTATGGTGTGTAGTTATGATAGACTCCATAGTGGGGTTCTAACTAATGTCTAAAGTAAGTATGTACTAATAGTGGTGAGGAATCCGGTTTGGCCGGTCGCGCGTTGTTTGGGAGAGGGTATCCTTCTTAGCCTTACCCTTCTCTTTGTTATGGTTGTTTCCCTCACGGGTTATGATCTCCCATTAGCTTACTCCAAAGCTTAGCTATTCTGACTTATGATCGGTTTAGGGGGAACATGTGTTTGTGTGGTGTGTTCGGGCCTCCAAACCCGAACCGCCTTAACTTAAGTTACTTGTCCGCCTATTAGGACGGTAATGAGTGTTGTTGTTGTATAACGAGCTTACCATGAGGGTGACATCATTCTCTAGGCTCACCAGTGTATTAACTATGTTTGGGTCGGTTCCTAAGAGGACCGTTCCCGTTATGTTATGTTATGTTATTGTAAGCAATTCCTATTGCGATGTTATGTGCACGTGGAAACGTGAAGGGTGTCGTTATATTTGGTTATGTGAGGAATATCATATGTTATAAATATGGAGTGTGTGGATCATGGAAATGAATCCCAGTGTGTGATAAGAGGCGTTTAAGGATAACCCGATTTAAGGGTAGATGTCGCCTATTAAGGAAGTAGCTCCATTAGAGGAGAAACACTCTAGGAATATTGAATACCATGAGTGACTTATCAAATAAGGATATATTATCCGTTGTTGAGCCCATTCAGGGAAATGTTATGTTGTGTTTACTGTTACATGCATGATTTAAACATAATCAACCGCATGCCAAGACGACAATTAGTTGTGTGTGGCCCGGTAGCATGTGGGCTGCGGGATTACCATACCAGCAAAGGTGCTGAGCCCCTTGGGGGCCACCCTTTCTCTTCTTTTCCTATTTCAGGTACAAGGAGCTGGAAGCCGTCCGAGAGTAGGACAGGGTAGTCATTGTACATGGGTAATGTTTATGTTTATATATACAGTAGGTGTAGTAAGACCGAAATTGTTATCGGCATTAGTTATAAATACTCGGTATAGTTGGAAGGTGTATGTTTGTTGTTTGTTAATGGAAAGGTATAGTATGTGTAGTCGCTCGGGAATTTAGCCCATCAGACCGGTACAATGTGTATGTATTAGCCTTGTTAGCCACGTAGGTGGCTAACGGCGTGTAACACCAACGAGTTAAGTAATGTGACGAGGTTGTTATTCCGCTGCAGTTTATTGTAAGTGTGTTAATGTTGGATGGGGTGTTACATATACACAGAACTTCACCCAACTACACTACATCACAATATAGTGCATAATTTAAATTGCTTGGCACATAGGCCCTTAAATAACATCGCTCTTAGGCCCTTAAATAGCATATACCTTAAACACTGAATTTCCACATAAATATATTGCCTTTGACATGCAATTACACTCAACATCATATATGTCCTTTAATAATATCCTTGAGGATAATTTACTAGCTCATTTACCATTGGCTCCTTAGGTGTTTTATTAAGCAAATCACGCTCATTTTTCCTAAGGCATTTAAACTACATTGAGATAGTTCATTTACCTCTTTTCCTCTCAAACTTCACACTTGTAATTCCCTTGCTCTTTTTGATTAAAAACCGGCAAGACCCTTGATTTCTTGTCAACCTCATAATCAATATACAAGCAAGGCAATGAGCATTCAAGCTTCATGCTTAAGCTCATTTATAAATCCTAATTTACATATTGTCTTAAAACATTAAGATGATTGTTTTGCCTTAGTAATGGAAGAGAGTTTGAATAAGTATCAAGAGAAGACTCCACCAAGACCTTTGAATATTAGAATGAAGCTAAAACAAAGCAAAAGAAAACACCATGAAGAGGTAGTTTTCGGTCAAGACAAAAATGAGAGGAAATGTTGTTTTTCTTGGTTTTTCCTTACCTTGAAGCAAAGGTGATCAACAACGCATAAAAATATAAGCTCAAGCTCCTTCAATGGTGCATCTCCATGGCACTGAAATGGTGGTCTTGAAGATTTGAGAAGACAATGGTTGAAGAGGTTGATGAGACTAGAAGAATGGTGGTCTTAGAATTTGATTTGGTATATGGAGCTAAGAGAAAATGGCAATGGAAGATGGAGTTGGTGTTGTTGCTGTAGCAAAACTGTGAATGGAGAAGGTAGAAGAGAGGTTGGAGACGGTGGGCACAAAGAGAATGAAGAGAAAGAGAAGAAAACTAGCTAGTTTAGATATTTAAGTAGAAAAAGTAAATAGTAACTTACTTTATCAAATTTTCTTTCTTATTAAACTAACAAGTGGGATGACTCATCGCTTACAAAAACTGCCCCCCATTAAGTACTTAGGGGTATTTTGGTCTTAGTTGACCAATTAAATCACTTATATTGACTTATGTTATAAAGTAGCACAATTTGGCTACTATTCACTAAACAAGGCACATAATTGTGAAAGTTTTGATTTCCCATTGATTTAGACTTCATAATGTGATACTAAGTAGTACACATGTTAATTAAAGAGTAATGATGGACATTTAGCCATTCACAACCCATTTACAAGACAATTTTTCAAAAATGTGCTTTAAGACTACTTAAAGCACATTTTGTGTTTTAACTTGTTTTCAAGCTTGGTTTTAATTAGTAATTGGTTTAATTTGTTCATTCGCATGTAATTAAGGTCTTGGTAAGCTTATTAAGTCTTAACCAAGATTATCCCAAGCTTAGAGCACATTTTCGCCCATATTGACTTGAAGGTATTTAATTGTGTTTACTATGGTTTAAATTGTTCACTAATGTTTCTAAGGCACTTTTTAGCCTTATTATACCTTCTTTTAGTATTTAAACAACATATAAAGGTTTGGGGTATTTCAAATTCCCATTCAATTCTAAGGTAAAACATTCATTTATGTGTTTTAAAACATTGTATGACCTAAGGTTTATTAATGAGTATAAGCATGAAGCTTAATGCTCATTATCTTTACTTGTGTTTGAATAGAAGGTTGACAAATGATCAAGTTCCTCGCTAATTTTCAATCCAAGGAAACAAGAAAGAAGTTTGGAAGGAAAAGAGGTAAATAACCTAACCTTAGGAAAATTGAGCTTTAAAATGCTTAATAAACTACCTAAGGAGCCAATGGCAAATGAGCTATAAAACTATCCTCAAAGAGGCTATTAAAGGCATATGAAATAATGTGGGAAATTTAGTGTTTATGGGTTATGCAATTTAAGGGCCTAAGAGCCATGCACTTTAAGGGCCTAAGTGCGAAGCAATTTAAATTATGCACTATATTGTGATGTAGTGTAGTTTAAGGCTTACATGTGTGTAAAGAACATTTTTATGTGAATAAACGTTCTTGAGTGTTTAAAGGTGAAAAACCTTATGTTTTGGGTGTAGGGAAATACTAACAAAGCTATGTCAAAATTTGAGTAGAAAGTAAGGAGTTTATGTGTTTAAATGATGTTTAATGACCTAGGATTGTTCTAGGAATTGTAAAGGTTTAAGCTTGTGAAAGGAAGGTAATTGAGGTGTTCTAGGTGTTAAAAAATGCATGGTCATTGTCTTGAGGAATCTAGTGTTCATTAGGTGATGATGATACATCAAAGTCATGGTGGAAAGTAGTTAAGACTATAGACAATTGTTGAACAAGAAAAGAATTGTGTTTGTGAGAGTATAAGTGTGTATTGGAGGAAAAATAGAAAGAGCTTGTGTAATAGAGGTTTCATAGTAAGAATAATGCTTAAGGAGTAGAGGTAGTATAAATAAGGTAACATTTTGGTTAGTTGGTGTTGTAGGCATAAAACTACCACTTAGAAAACTTAATGAAAAATATCATAAGTGTTGGTGAATTTTGTAAGGAATTAAGTGATGGATTAGAGAAGCAATTTGAAATACCCCAAACCTAAGTATGCTAAGTAAACATCAAATTATGATGTATTAAGGCTAAAATATGCCTTAGAAAGATTGGTAGACAATTTAAACCAAGGAAAACACAAGAAAATGCCTTAAGGGCAATCAAGGCAAAAATGTGCTCTAAGCTTGGAGTGACTTTGATTAGCGCCCAAATACCATTATAAGACTTTATTAACTTGATAATGGACATGTTAAATCAATTATCAAAGAAAACCAAGCTCAAAAACAAGCTTAAACACAAAATGTGCTTTAAGACTCCTTAAAGCAACTTTTTGAGAAATTGTCTTAGAAATGGGTTTTGAGTGGCTAAATGCCTATGATTACATCTTAATCAACATGTGTGCTAATTATTATCACATTAGGAATTCTAAATCAATGGGAAACCAAAATTTTCACAAATTTGTGCTCTAGTTTGTGAATAGTGCCAAATAGTGCCTAGTTTAGTCTTTAGTCAACTTAGTTTGGTTAATTGGTCAACAAAGGCCAAAAATGCCCTTATTTAACAAGGGGGCCGGTTTTTGAGAGTGGTGAGTCACCACATGAGTCATCCAACTTAAGAAAAGAAGAGGGAAATAAGAAAAGTTACTATTTGCTTTTTAAAACAAAATATCTCTTATAAGCTACCTTTCTTCTTCTCTCTCTTCATTTCTCTTTTTCCCATCGGTTTCTCCTGCCTCCTCTCTTCTCCATTCACGTAAGAGCAGCCTCCATTGTTGCCTCACCTTGCTTTGTCCATAACTTGCTCATTTTAGCTCCAAATCAAAAACTAAACACATATTATTCTTAGTTAGCTCTAGCTCTAGCTTTCTATCTTTTCAAATCCTTCAAAGCTCCATTTTGGTGCCAAGAGAATACTCCATTGATGGAGGAAAATCAAGTTTAAAAGAGTTCATTATCTTTGTAACACCCCAACTACAAATAACACACTTAACAACACCTTGCAGCGGAAATCACAACTCACCACATAACTCAACTCTTTGGTGTTACACGCCGTTAGCCACCCACGTGGCTAACAAGGCTAACATACATACATTGTACCGGTCTGATGGACTAAACTCCCGAGCAACTACACATAAATCCCGTTCCATGTCCAACAATCATTATACACTTACATTACAACTGTACCGAGTATTCTCCAACTAACGCCGATACAATTCCGGTCTTACTACACCTACAATACTTACATAATTTACACGACTACCACGTACAGTCAACTACCCCGTCCTACTCTCGAACGGCTTCCAGTTCCTTGTACCTGAAAAAGTATGGGAGCCCCCAAAGGGGGTCAGCACCTTTGCTGGTATGGTAATCCCGCAGCCCGCATGCTACCGGGCCACGCACAACTATTTGTCATCTTAGCATGCGGTTGATTTATTTCAAACATGCACAAACTCACACACATAACATGCTTATAAGCAACAATCATTAATAGGGCACAAACACAATTAACACACACACTCAATAACAACACACTTCACTTTATAACATACTCAACTTAATTTCTCTCCTCTGAGAGGATATAACTTTATTTAGGGAATGCCGGGGTGATATAAGCCCGAGCACAACATACATACATTTCCTTTACTTGAGTGGCGGCCTCATATAGGACGATCACAACATACATAGTTTCCCCCTAACTCCAATAGTGATGAGGTAGGTAAGCCTTGGTTAAGCTTGTGGGTGGTTGTAATTCCAGGAGGAAGAACAACCGTAACATAACAAAGAGGGAGTCGTAGCGAACTTAGGCATCGACACCCTACCAACATTATACATAATTTCCCTCCTAGCCCGATGTGGAGGTCGGGTAGGTAAGCTTTGGCTAAGCTAGTGGGAGGTCGAAATCCAATGAAGGAAAACAACCCTAACATAACAGGATGGGAGTTAATTCACATATATATTAACTCCCAAACAATACGCGCGACCGGAACGACCGGATTCCTCTCCATACATAACATATACTTATTAGTTAAAGGTTCCCTTATGGAACTTATCACATACATACATCACATAGTTTTACTAACGCTGTTAATCACACAAGGGAAATCACATCCCATCTCAACAACACGGATAACAGTATACAATGACATCAACATACTAAACGAGTCACATACATCACACATAATCACAACATACACTAATGCACGGATAGCCCGCAGTTAAACGTTCCCGTGGGTTGGACGTGTATTCCGAAATAACCGATCTCTTATGTGAACCTAAGGTCGGTTAACTATTATTTAACACATAACTAAGGTTAAGCGGTATCGGAATTAATTACGCCACAATAATGAATTACTGTAAACTCATTTCATGCTTTATCTTGCAAGATGGCAAACACACAGAAAAACACATTGGCATACATGCCGGTGTAATCCGGTAGGACACAGGTTGCAAGAAAACCATACCTGTCACCGTGGGGAATTACTTTACCGCTGTTCTCACGTTCCTCGGTTCACACTCGTTCCTCATGTCATACTCTTGAACCACTATTTAACATGTCAAATGGTTCAATTAATATTAAGGTGTTACGGTAGGTACATAATTGCTACTCCCGTACTTACCCCGTTATCCCGTTATTTCGGTTTAACTTTGTGTACTTAAACTCACAACTTTCTCAATCACTTCCAACACTTGTTTATACTTCTAATGGCCTTTAAAACTCACCAAACAAGGCCTAATCAATATCTAAAACCATTACCATTCACTTCCCCATCATTAGAACTCTTTAAAACACATTCTGACACATTTTTATGATGGTCCGGGTTTGTGTCCGGGGTTGCAAACCCGGACCAACCACGGATTTCACTTTCTGGACAATTTTTCATGTGGTCCGGGTTTGTGTCCGGGTTTACAAACCCGGACCACCCCCTGGGATGGTCTTCTGCCATGTTTTTGCTATGGTCCGGGTTTGCGTACCGATTTGCAAACCCGGACCAACCCTGGAACTGTCAAAATTTACAGTTTTTGATCAGTTTTCAACCCATAATTCACCTCTAATCATTTCCTAAACTTTCCACATGTTTTCTACATGTTTAAACACACTAAAACACTGACTAAACCTCCTCAAATCGTTGGTCAAACTCACCATTCAATTCTTGTCAATTTATACAAGTTTTCCATTCTTCTTGTTACACTTAAGCACAATAGTGCACATGAAACTTCTTTTGTTGTTTCATAAACTTCCACCAACCTTACTAAATCTCTTACTCACCACACCAACACGTTCTTAGACCAATACACTTCCAAAACCCAAGTTCATACTTTGTTGCTCAAGCCTAACACTCTTATTCATTCTTAGCCAAATCCATGACTTTTTCTAACACTTGTGCTACATATTTTTGTACCACTCCTCTTAGTTCTCCAAATACCATTGCAAGGCTATTAAACCACTCCACTCAACACTACAAGCACCTAAATTCTCCCATTCACCAAGCCATCATCAAAACACTCATTTTCTACCAAAATTTCGCCATAACTCCGTTGCTTTTCTAGCATTGTCCAAAACTCATCTTACCACCAAATTTTCATCCACATTCATCCTAATCTAGCCACACCCACAAGGGGTCCTACCAGCATACATAAGTCCATAAAATCTCCTCAAACAACATTATCAACATATATACTCAATTTACTTGGCTCTAAGGCCTTAAACTCAAACAACAATTCACAACTCCCTACAACCTCATTAAAATACATTGCCTCACTTATTTTGGGTTCATTATTTACGTTACCCAATCCCAATATTTTAGAACAATTACATAAGCACCAAGGTAGTTTAATTACCTTAATTTCACAAGCTTTTCTTCCCATTTCTCCCCTTCTCTTCCTTGGTCACAATCGGCCAAGTTGGCCAACCACTTGCCAACCTCAAACATTAATATTCAAATGAGGAATTAGGCACTAAATATTACTCCTAGACTTATTAATTGAGCTAGGTTACAAGGAGAGGTGCTTAGAGCACAAAAAAGAGAGATTACCTTGAAACCCTAGAATGACTTTTGGCCATGAATCAAAGGAGGACTCCCGAACCACCATTGGAGCCTTGTAGAATAATCTCAAACAAGGAAGGAACAAGGAATAAGAATGGGGCAAAATCGGTCATACCAAGAAATGAAGGAAAGGTAGGTTTTTCTTGGATATTTTTACCTTGAATGAAAGAGGAGCCTCCAAGCTTCAAGAATATGTAATTTTCTCTTCAAATGGGATATACCCATGGAGATGAACTTCCACCAATGGAGATTTTGAAAAGATAGAAATGAAGCCCTTGATGAGAGGAGTTCAAATATGTAATTTATTTTTGATTTGGAGTAGTAATGTGGCCTAGGTGAGCAAGGGAGTGTGGGCTGCCATGGAAGGAAGCTCAAAATCGCTTCCAGTAGAAGAGAGGAAGAAGAAATCGGCAGAGGAAGAAGAGAGAGAGGAGAGAGGAAAGGAAGAAAAGAAATGAGAGGAGAGAGGAAAATAAAGGTGTTTTTGTACCTTTTTCTTTTGTTTTACTTTTTGCTTTTTAGCTTATTTAATTAGCTAAATAGTCAAGAGTGTGTGAGAGAGCTGATTTAAACTGTAAAAACCGGCCATCTGTTATAATACAAGCTGGAGCGTTTTTCGTTATTTACAAAAATGCTCGTTAATTTACCCGGTTTAGTACTATTCACTAACCGGGTCCGGTTTCCGGAATTTTCTCGTTTCTTTAATTTTAATGGTTATTAAACTCCCATTAATGTTTAATTATAGTTATAGAATCAACTATAGTTTTTACGGGGTCATTTGACTGTTTAAAGTCACGTTTTCGGGTTTTCTCGAAAAACGCGCTTTAGACTCCGTTAGCGTTTTAACGCATTATTTGGATCCGTTTTCTTCCGGAATTTTTCCCACATGTTCTTAGTGTGTAATTAAGGTATAAAAATATATTTATAACCCTAACGAAGGTTATGTACCTCCTAAAATAATTAAATACGTATTTTCACGTTTTGTGACTTTTACGCATTTCCTTTTTCTTTTTGGTTTTCATTTCTTCACCAATGATCTTAAGGACTTAATTATCCTTAGAAAATTATAATTATACATTTAATTAACACATTAAGGTTTGGGGTATTTCAATCTTCTCCATTCATTCTAGGTAAGGGAAGTGCAAGAAAAATCAAGATTCCATCACTTCTTCACATGTCCGAACATTACACTCATGGGGCTTCATTTTTATGCCTTGTTCTAGCTTATTTTCTATTCTCCAAGGGCTAGAGGAGATCCTTCTTGATTCATATCCAAGCCTATCTTAAGACTCCAAGGTAAAACATTCATTTTAAGACCTTTAAACACATTTTTAACCTAGGGTTTACTCCTTAAGGTTAGTGTATTGTTTAGAACTCATGAGAGTCATTGTATATTTATTAGAACATTGGAAAGGGGAGTTAGAATGGTTGCCGAGATTCCCAAGGGAAGAAGCCTAAGGAGGAAGTTAAGATAAGCTTGAGAAAACAAGGTAAAATCCTAACCTAATGGTGGTTTAAGTTTTAAGGGGTGGGATTTAGATAAGTACTAATGTGGCTTAGAGCTTACATTATGTAATGGGTTATATAACCTATGAAAATGAATTTAAACAAGCTTATGAAGTTGTGATTAAGGAGTCAATGGGAATGAGTTGATAATATAAGTTTAAGGTGGATTTTAAGAGCATTATAACTACTATGAGATTGATGGGTGTAATTGCAGGTTGAAAGCTATTACATATGGAAATTTAGTGTTTAAAATTCATGTCATTTAAGGGCCTAAGAGCCATGTCATTTAAGAGCCTTAGTGCTATGCAATTTAAGATTATTGCAATATATTAAGTTTGTTGTGAATAAGTTGATTTGGGTGAGAAAGTATGATGAGAAAGGATTAGATGTGTGTGAGATGATTGAATGAGAAAAACAATGCTTATGGGCATGATAATATACTAGAGGAGCTATGGCGAAATTTGAGTAGAAAACAAGTGATTAGGTGGTAGTTGTGAGTTAATATGACCTAGGGTTTGAGTGGAAAAGAGTTAATTAAGGAGTTCTTGAGGTTTAGTATGGCCTAGAGATGTCTAGGAGGAATTAGAGGATTGGTAGGTGTATTAAACACACCAAAATCATGGTATGAGGAATGTTAAGACTTGAGGAAATAATGTATAATGTTTTGAGGTGATTTAGGTATGAACTTGAGAATATAACAATGAGAGGTCTTGGTAGCTCGCGTAAGTGGTGAAGATGCTAGTAGTGGATTAATAAGGTTCTAGTGGATGGTAATGAGTGGACTTGGGTGATGGAAGGAAGAATTGCAAGAGAATGTTATAAATCGTCAAGGAAAAAGACTAGGAATGTATAAGAGTGTATGATTATGAGAATGGTGGGTAAGTTGAGTAAAAGGGATGTAGATGTCTAAGGAGGGTGTAGGATGGTCAAGGTAAGAAGAACAAGGTTAAGGTGCTAAGAAGATGGGAAGAAATGTATAGGTAAGTTCATGAGTTTAGGAATGATGAGTAACAAATGGAAGAGAGAGGAATTTGTGCATGGATATGCAAGGTGACTTGAGGAAGTTTTGGTAAATGAACTGAAGATGGAAAATGATGTTTATGAAGTGCTGAAACTGTTAAGGAGGGAACACTTGGGTTGGTTGAAGTTTTGGTAAGGTAAGAAGTTGGAAATGTAAGGAAATAAGTGCTAAGTGTTAGGAGTTTTAAAAGGATTGAGTGAATGTTTAAGAAGATCTTTGGAAATTGTTTTGGAGAGTTTGGTGGAAGTTCTAAGGTGAGTTTAAGTGCCTAAATAGTATTAGGACATATGGGGGAACTTGTGGAGAAGTTTGGAGTCAAATGGGAATTTAAGAACAAAGGTCTGGAGCAGACCGATCTTGGGGACCGGACCTGCAAGGTTGGTTGAGCCTAGTTTACAATACCGGAAAAGTTTCTGGAATGGACCGACCTTGGGGACCAGACTTGCAAGGTCGGTCGGGGGTTGAATTTTGGGTACGGATTGAGTCTCTGGAATGGACCGACCTTGGGACCGGACTTACAAGGTCGGTCATGTCTAAAATTTTGTACGGGGATTGGTCTCTGGAACCGACCGAACTTGGGACCGACCTTGACAAGGTCGTTCGGGCTCAAATTTTCAATGGGGAAAACTCTCGGGAATGGACCGACCTTGGGGACCGGACTTGCAAGGTCGGTCGGGGTAAAATTTTCAAACGGTAATAAGTTCTGGAATGGACCGACCTTGGGTAAGGTCGGTCGACCCTTAAGTTTAAAAAAAAAAGAGAAAGAAACCCTAAGAAAGTTTAGTGGTATTAATGGTACCCCATTAAGAGGGCATTGATGATTAGAGGTATAAAGACCTAAGGGATTAAGTTAAGTATAAACTTAAAAGTTTAAGGTTAAGTTGTAAGAATAAGTTGTAAAACTTAAGAGGTGTTAGGTGGGGAATCATTATGGGTTAAGTAAGTTAATTAAGTTGAATTAAGTTAAGTGATTGACAACCTAAAACTGAATCAATGTTTTTGGACTTGAGAGTTTGGACTCCGGAGGAGAGTAAGCAACCAAACGACCAACGGTGAACGGTACAGTTCTTCTTGTGACCTGCTTGCTAACAAGGTGTCCCTCGGCTTGTGTGATATTTGTTTTTGTGTGCTCACTAAACAAGATAAAGCATGCAACCGGAACATTATGTTTATTGTATTGTTGTGTGATGTTTGAAAACTAACACAACTTACCGTGAGAACCTACTAACTAACGTTTAGTAAGGAATCGTGTGAGACTAAGGAACACCCCCTAATATTAGTTTGTTAAAAACCGAAAGAGGTTTAACCAACAAACATTGTCTTGAGACTTCTACTAACTGGTACTTGGGGGGAGTGAGGAACCCAGGACTGACTCCAGTCATGCATGCTAAGGAAAAAGGGGGTCGGTATCTAAAGCAGATCCGACTTCCTCTTAAGGACTTGTCTTCGGACTTGTTGCCTAGGGTCGGTTGCCGGCTCAGCTACATTGGACATACAGTCTAAGGTAGGAGGCATTAAGATGGTGTGGTAGGATCACCTAAATCCTAAATTATAAGATAAGTTATTTATTCAACCAATGGAGTTAATAGCTCATTGGCTATGGTCGCTTTTGACCCGACAAAAATAAACATTGAGATAAGATACAATCATTCCTATTTAAAGAGTGGTTTGTATTCTAAGATTAAGATAAGGTTTGAGATAAGTTGCAACCATTTCTATTTAAAGAATGGTTTGTTTTCTAAGACTGAGATAAGGACTAAGATTGAGGTAAGATAAGGATGGATTGAGAATAAGAGGAAAAATAATTTAAGGAGTTAAATAATTGACTCACAAATTAAGGGAACACATTTAAGTCGTTCATTGTGTTTGAACTTTGATTGTTCATATTTGGTTTGTTGTTTATTGCACTTTCTATTATGTTGTGCATCTAATCAACCTCCATGCTATCGACAATTAGTCGTCGTAGCCACGTTAGCTTGGGGGCCATGAGAGGATCGTACCAGCATTTTTGCTGGCCCCCTTTGGGGGCTATTTTTACTACACAAGTGGACGACAGGAGGCGGCCGTCACGAGAGTAAGATGGGGTACCCGCGTTACGGGTTAAGTGTGGCCTACGAGTTGTGCATGTACACTCGTATGGCATTTTGAGTTAGTAAGATGTATAGGATGTGAGGGGATTGTAAGAAGGATATGTATTTGGTTAAGATTGGTATGTACTAATGTTTGGTATATTCTGTTAGTCAGACCGTGGCAAGGTCCTGGAACGTAATTGAATCCGCTGCTATGATTGTATTTAAGGTGATAAGTTTGTGATAACCACAATTGGATCGAGATGAGGTGTTACAAAAAGTGGTATCAGAGCGTAGTTACGCTCTGAAGACAAGAATTACCGAACTTAGGAGAATACTGAGGTTGAGTTTAAGTTATGGGTTAAGGGTTGAGTGATAGAGTGAGAGGTGCGTTAGTTAGGACTCCCTGGTGCTTACCGGATATCCATTGTACCTAGACCTAACCTCCACATCCCTAACCCTGAATATGTGGAACAAACGCCAGAGAGAAGAAAGCCTTCTCTTACTCGGGAAAAACCCGATCTGGCATTTAGTTAACAGTAAGCAATACGAGAAATATCTTGTTGAACAACAGTTTATGAGAACTCGAACGTTTTAACTGGGGCGCAGCGGTGAAACAGGCGCTACCAAGGGAATTCTACCAATAAGGGAACGGTAATTACCAGCAACATGGGTCGACATGCTACGCAAATGAGTTACACCGCAATACCAATGATAAGAAAAGCACTATGAGTGCAATGGATTAGAAAAGATAAGCGACATGAGCACCGGACAGTGGTCCGAATGAGCATAACCGTGGATGATACAAAGCACGAGGGTTAAGACTATTGGGAAGTCCAGTTAGAAATGGGAACTCCAAACCCCATACCATGAGAAAGGTTATAAAACCTGGCCGATGTAGTGCCTAAGGGAGAACCATTACTTAGTAACCATGACAAAATACGTGAAGACGGGAGCGAGGATTAAGATATAAGTAAGTAACAAGGGGTTCCCTCAGAAAGAGGAACGCCCTGATAAGTGACCGTACTGTCAAAACGATAAGGAAACTGCTAAATGGTCAGTTGTCCAAAGCGAAAGAGCATCGAAGGAGACCAGAGGACTACCAAGGATATAAAAAGATTAAGTGGAAGTACCCCTACCGACGCACACGGTACCGGTAGCTCATCTTGCACGGCGCACTTGCCATAGCAAGTGCTACCACGGTTAAGCTATACGGAAACCCATCATGGCGAGATAGGAGAACGCTACAGTTGTAGTAATACCGGATTGTAAGTCCATAAGAACGGGGAAATAAGATCTTGGAAAGACCCGACGGCCTGGCCATGATGAGATGAGGTGACACATTAGTCATCCGGGAACTGAACTTGGATGAAATACTAAACGATATAAATATCAGCAGCAGTACAACCTACTACGGCAACAATAACCGACAATACGGTAAGAACACCAAACCCGGATCTCAAAGAGAAGAACCCAAAAGATCGCCCAGTAATCTGAGCAAAACACTACGTGAGTAACAACATACAAGGAATGTATCAAGGGATACAATGAAGGTAGTCAACGGAATGACTTCCAACAGGAACGGGATAAGACTCCCGAGATGGTCATTCACAACAATCTGCATTGAAGATGTTGGTAAACCCCGGAAACAGGGACAGGGGGGAGTGAACTTAAGTTATAACCTATTAAGGATTAAAGACATATAACCCTGAAAAAGGAAAGCTCAGAGGACTACCCCCATAGAGCGGGCATAGTCAAGCCGAACAAACTGATGAATGATAGTTAATACTGTTTGTCTAACTCATTAACACCTAAGTATGATTGGTCATAACCGGGTGGCGTAGTCAACGGAAGTTGAACGAAGCGTTGAGATGGAAGTATAAGATGACAGGATGATATCCAACTTGGACACCGTAAGGCAAACGCCAAATACGAACCTAACCTTGATTGCTAAAAGACATAAGTGTAGTAAAATGACAGTATTTTCGAGGAAACTAAGTAACCTCAAATCACCGAATAAACTTCCATAGCAGGAAGCAGGATGCAGCAACTTACTATGAAACCCGATACTACATTTAATATGTAACCTAACGGTGGATAGTGTTCAAAGAGACAAAAAACCTATAAGGATGACCTACAGATGAGTAAGAGTATAAGTAATGAACTGAGACATTAAGCACTAAGAGCCTACGAGCCAAGGATGTTAACCATATCAGAGCCCGAGGCGCAGTAAGTTGTAAGAGAGCTTATTCAAGCCACAAAGGAACTACAATTCGTAGATATGAACGGTTACCAAACCTATAACTTAGATTGTGGAAAATATTGCCAAGAAAAGGCACCAATGAGAATAATGAGACAATACATTGGCAGGGGCGGAGAACGAACCATACCTTTTAGGGTGGGGATACCTCTCCTTGTTGTGAGGCCATGAGTGGGAATAAACCCCTCAAAAAGGGCATTCACTTATTAGAGATATAATACACCTTTGTTAGAAAATGGAAATCATAAACCTTGAGATACCAGATACACTTGAGTAATAAGGAAAGCTACAGAGATAGACCTCATATCCAACACCCAGGATTTAAGAATCAGTAATCGTCAGAGATAGACATTGTGAGTGCACATTGTGGCACGTCAAGTGACCAACGCTCAGAAGAGCTTGGGATTCAACGGATGACTTCTTCAGTAGCCGGTTAAATTATATAGTAAATAACATCATAAGGGATGGAAGAACTTAAGAGAGACTGACCTACATACGAAACGGAAATTGAAGCAGAACACCTTCATATTAAGAGACAACCATTTTACGACACGATATAGCAACCACCAGACACCGAAATCAGAGAACTCCTAGTGTGTTTACACCAAGAAGGGATTGAATATAAGATAAGATGTTAGAGTAAATGAGTAAGTAGTTGCGCCATCCATGGGCAACATGGTGAAGGCCAACTACCACGGTAGTAGTGGTCGTGGGTACAATATTTATATAAGGGGATTAAGTCATGGTGCGCGGTAAGGCGACCATTATGTATGAGCCGTCAAATATTGACACTGAGGAAATTAGATTTATGAGCTAAGACCAGTATAAGTAAAGGAATAAGATGGAAGACGAACTGCGCATTGATGCCAGTAGTCTGGACCTGGTTAGGTAAGATTTCACAGGAAGCACACTACCCATTCCTTAAGGAACTGGAAGTGCATTCCTAGTAGACCAAATATAAGAAACAAGATAAGAGGCTCTATGGAAAGAGACCTCAGTTACTAAGAGACCGAATCAGTACGAGATACAGAAAGAACTAGAGCATACAATACCCAAGAACATAGCAAATGGATTTCCCTTGATTAAATTCAAGAAGAACAATAAGTGTTATTATGGAACGATGAAAGAGGAGATCGACAATGGAATACTTCATGATTAGCAATAGTTAGACGTGTGACGGACACTACGAGTTTACTAAAACCAGATGTGGGACGACTGCATCCCACAGGGGCTTGTAGGCCTGACACGCTCATATATGAGTTAGTCGGGTAAGTAGTAATGTACCAGTAAGGTACCCCATGCATGTGAACGAGTGGTGTAAGGAACACAGGAAGTAGTCGGCTCCGTACCACGGACAACGACGCAAGATCAGACGAGAGCAGCTACTACCACAAACAATCGAAGAAAAGAAACTCAGTTGAACCAGCGACACAAAGGAATCAGAGAACAAATAATTAAGGACTATGAAGTGCGGGAAGCACGGATGGTTAAGTACAGACATTTGACATGTCTTAAGAAATTAAGGATAAAATGTACAACGTAATAAGCACTAAACAGTAGTTTCAGATTAAGAAACATCCTTTGACCAAGGTCAGTTGAAAGAACGATTTGACACTTGAGAAACACTAAGAATACAACATTAGATCTCTAGGAGACTGGATAGACGAGCTACAACTCATCAAGGCCGTGTATATTAGATACACGTTGTCCATTGAAAGACCTTTAGTACACAGATATAACCATGCAGGAGAAGAATATACAATACTATAAAGGATAAGAAAGCCAAATAGAGCCTAAGATTATCAAAGTCACGCAGCGGAAGCTAGTAGATCATTACCTTTGAGGTTAGACCAAACTAAGTTAAGAATATGGTATGAGTACCGTTAAGAATCCTCGATACAGAGACTAAGTCATTTCTGAACGAATTATAAGTGAGATAGATGACATGGAAGCTAGAATGCTTGGTGAAAATTAGACATCTTGAACTTATGTTCAAGGATGATATAATGTTGATTACATGGGTGTAATCCATTTTAAGGGGGGTAGAGCGAAAACCGCTTAGCGTATGTTTATGTACTGAGTACATAAACTACGGTGTGCATAGCATAAAAGAATTTGAGAATTTTTTTTACACAAACATCTTGAGATAAATTATGGTTATTGCGCATAGAAGATGTGAATACCGTACATATTAAGTACCTATCTTGTTAACTCTGGTGTGAGTACAAGTTAAGAGAATTATGGAAGAGGATTAAGGAGATTTAAGGAATATGGAATATATGAGATATGAGTTGATATGGGACTATGTGGAAAAAAGAATAAGATAACACTATGAGATAGTAATGCTATGAGATATAAGATGGTGAGAATTGATATGAACTTAGTAGGAATGAGAGCCTTGAGGTAATTACTAAGAGATGAATTGGGAATGTTTGATGGACTAAGTTGACACCTTGGAGATGTATTGATTATGACTAGAAGAACTAAAAGATAGAAAATTGGAAATGAGTGAATTATTTGATGTTTGTAAATGACGTGGGAGGTGGAACTTGATTTTCTAGGGATCAAGGAAAACCGAACACAAATTGGGGTGGAAGGACAGTTCTACACTGATGCTGATCACATCAGGGTTGTATGATTCCTGAAACTCCCTACCAGTGGTCACAATTAAATCACACTATGGATAGAGGCTTTAGGATAAAACGAAATTGGAGTTGATTGTATTTTCAAATAGAGGGAATTATTCCTCACTTGACATCGTAAAAAGGATTTCCTTTTACTAAGTCTCGCCCATGAAGTCGAGGACGCATGAGCCTTTGTCTTCGGACCGGTGACCTGGGGAGAATAGAGTTGTTTTGTATTCTGGCCCATGGTGGCGTGGACTGATAAGCCTCAGACTTATCATGTTTTAGTATACTTAATTATAAGATTATAAGCCAAATTAAGGTTTGAATAATTAATATTTACTCTATATTATGTATTAAGTCTATTATTTGTTCAGATTGATGTTTTTATATGTTTTTCCATTCAAGGAGACATTTCTGACCAAAATGCTGGACATAAGGCCGGATCATACCTGCACGGCACAAGCGTGGAGCAGAAAAGCACTCTATGCCGGGTACGTTGCTGGGTATATCCAATCCGGCATAGATGAGAAAAGTCGTCTCGATTGACCAGACGATGGCAGTTAATGACCGTTGCCAAACCAACCTATGCCGGGTATAGTGCCGGACATATCCTGTCCGGCACTAGTACCTTTTCGCGCAGATTTGGCGGTTTCGACCGTTAGCAGTTGGGCACGTGGTTATTATATGCCGGATACTACTTGCACGGCATGACATCCGGCACGAGAAGAATGTGATGCCTATAAATAGGACGAGGGGCTACACTTTTCAACACACTTCAACATACCAAATCACGCCATTCACTTCTCTATTTCCACCCACATTCCATCTGTTGGTGTCCAAGAGTTTCTACGGATCCATCCACTAAGAAGAAGAGAAGATTATCTTTTCGGGTTAAGGCATTTGATTAATCCCTTCTCCCCCATGTATTTCTTCTTTAATTGGAGTGGATGGTGAAGTAGAGATCCTTGTTAGGCTTTGGCTAGGGATGAATTCCTTCTTGTAAACAATATGATTATTCAATACAAATTCAAGCGTTCATTAAGATTCTGGTTCTTATGGCAAGGGAATTAGTTGATCACTCATTCTCTTATGCAAATTCTACTTGAGGGGGAAAAGCCAAGAGTAGGATAGGTTAGACAAATCTTAGTGGTCTTTGATGTTTTCATCTATAATTTAGGGTTAGCATTAAAGATTGCGAGTTAATCCATCTTCCCCCATCTCCTTGTTCATTTCATAGCATGACATATGCTCGATTTGTTAATGGGTTTTGAGTTTCTTGTTCAAAGCAAGAGAGTGGTTTTCACCATATGAACGTGCCGGATGCATTGCCGGGTGCTTACTGTCCGGCACATTCAAGAATTTGAATATGCCGTGCATCTGATGTCCGGCAGGACATCCGGCGCATACAAGTTGGTTGGTTAAGTTTGTGTCTTGAAGTTGCATTGCATAATCATGTTGGTACTTAGGGTAGTATAGTCCTAAACCTCGCATTTAGATAGGTTTTATTTAATTATGGTGTCATTTACATTCCCCCCCTGTTATTGTAAAATAGGATTTTGCCCGGATTAGGACTGATTTTCTATAAGTCCCTTTGGTACGTTACTCTTGGTCGTAATATATTTACACTATACTCCGACCGGGTTTTTATTTACTACCCGTAGTAGAGTTGTAGGATTAGTTCAATATTTTATTCTTTTTATGTATATAGTTTATCCTAACAATTTCTCTGTTAGCATGGACGAATGTGCCTTTGTCTACGGACCGGTGACATGGGAGAATACGATGAAAATTATGTGATTGTTTTAATCATCAAAAAGGAACAAAGGGAATTTTGAGTGTTATACATGCTTAAGCATGTTGTGTGATATTTAAGTATAAGCATATGGCGGATCTAATGATTCAATGAGTGTAAGTATACATAAGTATGATCTATATGATCTATGGAATGAGTTAAGACATGTATTCTAATAAGATAAGATGCATGGGAACTTTGGGGACAAAGTTCATTTAAGGGGGGTAGATTGAAATACCTCAAACCTAAGTATGCTATGTAAACATCAAATTATGATGTAGTAAGGCTAAAATATGCCTTAGAAAGATTGGTAGATAATTTAAACCAAGGAAAACACAAGAAAATGCCTTAAGGGCAATTAAGGAAAAAATGTGCTCTAAGCTTGGAGTGACTTTGATTAGCACCCAAATACCATTATAAGACTTTATTAACATGCTAATGGACATGTCAAATCAATTATCGAAGAAAACCAAGCTCAAAAACAAGCTTAAACACAAAATGTGCTTTAAGACTCCTTAAAGCACCTTTTTGAGAAATTGTCTTAGAAATGGGTTTTGAGTGGCTAAATGCCTATGATTACATCTTAATCAACATGTGTGCTAATTAGTATCACATTAGGAAGTCTAAATCAATGGGAAACCAAAATTTTCACAAATTTGTGCTCTAATTTGTGAATAGTGCCAAATAGTGCCTAGTTTAGTCTTTAGTCAACTTAGTTTGGTTAATTAGTCAACAAAGGCGAAAAATGTCCCTTATTTAACAAGGGGTCGGTTTTTGAGAGTGGTGAGTCACCATATGAGTCATCCAACTGTGAGCCTCGATTTTAAACCCTATCCTATGTTGATTAAAGTTGATTAGGATCTAAACGGGTTTTAGGTCCACTTATAACCTAAGATTAATAACTATGTCGTATAACAATAATTATTAAAACCTAAGCTAGCTCACTGGAACCTATTATGAGTCGCCACCTAATTTTGACCTAGATTAAATTAGGAAAGGAGAGTTCGGGTTCGGGGGCTTGGTATTCGACTTAATTAGGGTTCAATTACTTTCATTACCCTTCCTAGGTCGTTTTTCCTCTACTTGGTTTATTTACGGCGTATTATGAGTCGTTTTAACCTAAGTGCGCGAGCTTCTGTTTTTTTTTTTTGTGTTTTTTAGCCTTTTTTGATAGAAAATTAAAGTGGAAATTAAAATTACCTAAACTAGGGTTTCGGAGGCAGAATTAGGTCAAATTTTGTTTCTGTCCGTAGCCACGGACCTAATGTCCGAAGCCACGGACCCCAGTTAGCCTATATGAAGATAAAAGTCGAATTAAACAGAAAAAAAAAAATTGCAAAGTCCGGGGCCACGGACAGGCTGTCCGTGGGCCCGGACATTATTAGAAAACCTAAATTTTTTTAAATTTAAAAATCCCGCCGCCGTCCGTGGGCGGGGCTTTCGGACAGTGAGTCCGGGACCCCGGACACGACGTCCGGGGTGCGGACAGCCCTCGGACGGCGGCTTTGAGGCTGTTCCCGAAGGTGTTTTTGGCTCAAAATTTATGGGTGTGTAGCCTGAAAGATGTACAAGATGTTAGTGATTGAAAGTTTTCAATTTGACTACGAATTAAGGACGAAACGTATTGAACAAGTTAGAAGGCAGAAACACAAACAAACCTTAATTCAGAAACAAGGAAAAATCAATTCGGTTAGAAATTTCAACCAGAAGTGTATTTAGACCAGAAGGTTAGAGAATTTGGTTTTACCTTGTTTTGATTTCGAAAATTTGTTGTTCCTTCACGTCGGGAATCTCTGAAAGCTTCGTTGGTGGCCGATCCGGTTCGACTTTGACCCGAGCTTCTGACCACTCCTTCCTTGTGTTGTTAAGCACGTTTTGGTTCTGTATTTGTGGTGTTTTGATGCTTGGAAGTTCAATGGGAGAAGAAAGAATGTGTTTTTGGTGATTTGGGATGATTTCGATAGAGTTTCGGTGTTGGGAGTGTTGAAAACGTGGGAGGCAAGTAGACGGCTGTGTTTTTTTACTATGGGGATGTTCTCCTCTGCCCCAGGTCATTTTTTAGAAGGCCTTTTATAGAAAGAGCATGGCCAAGTTGATAGAACAAGATTTTTATCTAAAACCCTGATTTTGTGCTCTAAGAGAATCTGATTTTTTAAAACGTGCTACAGGTTGATAAAAATTCTAAAATTTTAACCAAAGATAAAAGACGATTTTTAGGAATTTTGAGAGTTGGAATCAGGTTTTTCGATAAATAACCAATTAGATAAAAATCTTACAATCTGGAATCTCCCATAATTCATAACTTACGATTGGTAAGTCGGAATAACGAAATTCCAACGGCATTAGTCTCTAAAATTCATCCTCTATCTTGTGTTAAAATTTCATGACATTTTGTTTTGATTTAGGTATTTTCCAGAGGAGAGAGAAATTGCAAAAATGATTGAATTTCTCTTTTAAATTTTGGGATAAGGTTCCAAATAAAATAATTTCAGGTTTATGACTGTGTGTAGTCATGCTAACCATGTGACAATTTTATTTTAATTTTGAAAACCCTTTTATTTCTATTTTGAGGTTATTTCATGTGTTAATTATTAAAGAAACTAGCTTATTAAAAGCTTAATTTCCAGAAAAATATTATCAGAAAATCATGAAATACCTTTCATAATGACTATGATATTTGGAAGTGTTTGGATATAATGAACAAGTCATATGAAAATAGAAAATCCCAAGATTGTCCTTGGAAAATCCTGTATTGGTGCATTTTGACCATTTTACCCTTTGTGACATGTATGCCTTAGAGACTACTCCGGGGGGTTGAAATTTTGGGTATAACAGATTGCCCCCCGTCAACTAGGCTTTGTAATGAAGATGAAAAGACTAGTTGATGCCTGAGTGATACCCCAAAATTTGGATCTCAAAAGACCCTACATGTAGATTGAAATCTGACGAGTTGTGTCGAGCTGTTCTAAGGCGCTGACTACCTATGAGTAAAGTGGAAGGGATGTCAAGCGATTCTAAGGCGTTGACTACCTATGAGGATATGATGTCAAGTTATTCTAAGGTGTTGACTACCTATAATGAATGATGTCAAGCTATTCTAAGGCGTTGACTACCTTTAAAGGAGTGAAGTACATGTCAAGCGATTCTAAGGCGTTGACTACCTAAAATGTGAAAAGTGGACTGAACTAAGAGTGAATAATCAAGACCGAGCATCTAAGGTGCCGGGAACCTAAAATTAAATGGAATACGCCGAGCATTATAAGGTGTCGGGAACCTGAAGCTGAATGAAATACGCGAGAGCATTAGGCGTCGGGAACCTGAAGCTGAATAGATTACGCCGAGCATTATAAGGTGTCGGGAACCTAAATTTGAATGGATTACGCCGAGCATTATAAGGTGTCGGGAACCTGAAATTGAATGGATACGCCGAGCATTATAAGGTGTCGGGAACCTAAAGCTGAATAGATACGCCGAGCATTATAAGGTGTCGGGAACCTAAAATTGAATGGATTACGCCGAGCATTATAAGGTGTCGGGAACCTGAAATTGAATGGATTACGCCGAGCATTATAAGGTGTCGGGAACCTGAAATTGAATGGATTACGCCGAGCATTATAAGGTGTCGGGAACCTAAAATTTGAATGGAATACGCCGAGCATTATAAGGTGTCGGGAACCTAAAGCTGAATAGATTACGCCGAGCATTATAAGGTGTCGGGAACCTGAAATTTGAATGGATTACGCCGAGCATTATAAGGTGTCGGGAACCTGAAATTGAATGGATTACGCCGAGCATTATAAGGTGTCGGGAACCTAAAAATGAAAGGAGATGTAATGAGATTGATGTGATGTGTGCGTAAATTGACGAATGTAAAGTAGGACCTATGGGTGCCTAAGTGGAATGGTAGGAAATCAGGTTCGTGATGAGCCTGAGGTTGAGTTCATCTACTCTGGTGAATCTGAATCTTTGGCTGAGAATCTGCATCTCTGAAGAGTCTGTATCTTCGGCTGAGAATCTGTATCTCTGAAGAGTCTGTATCTTCGGCTGAGAATCTGTATCTCTGATCGGGTGAGAATCTGTATCTCTAAAGAATCTGTATCTTCGGGGCAAGAATCTGTATCTCTGAAGAATCTGTATCTTCGGGGTGAGAATCTGTATCTCTGAAGAATCTGTATCTTCGGGGTGAGAATCTGTATCTCTGGTCTATGATGAGGAGTTTCGTACGGATGGATGCAAGGTTAACTTTATGCAAATGATCATAATGAAAGTTGATTATGAAAGTGCCAAACATGGCAAAGATGATGTGCATGTCAAAATACAATCAAAGTGTATGTAGGAAACTTGTCCAAAACAAGAAATCATTGGAAAATGTGCCAAACATGGCAATGTTAAGGATCAAAAATTGTCCAAAGCAAGACATTGCTAGAAAGTGTGCCAAATGCGGCCATGATGAGGTTTATGAAACCGAAGTGTTTAAAGGAAAGTTGTTCAAGACAAGAAATTGTTGTTTGAAGAAAATTCTGTTTAGTAAAAAGGAAAGTGAATCATCATTTCCTAACTATAGACTTCGGACTTGTAATTTATCTCCTACGAGATGAACATGCCGCCGGTGGGGTATGGTGTATGATGTGAAGGTAAGGGCTTATGTGGGCATGTGTGGTGTATGAAGTGAAGGTAAAGGCTTGTGTGGGCCTGTGTGGTGTATGAAGTGAAGGTAAGGGCTTATGTGGGCCTGTGTGGTGTATGAAGTGAAGGTAAGGGCTTATGTGGGCCTGAGGTGTTTGATGTGGTGGTAAGGGCTTATGTGGGCCTGAGGTGTTTGATGTGGTGGTAAGGGCTTATGTGTGCCTGTGGTGGGATGGTGGTGGTGATGCTTAATCCTTGGGTTCCAATTGGTGTTGTCATAGCAATTGTTGGAGCCAACAATTGCCCCCAGTATTTTTCCCTTAAGACAATATGAGCTAGAGTTCATGGCAATCGATCGTTCCGATCGATTGCCCCCAGTATTTTCTTTGATCAAACGTGCGAATGAGTCTCGTCCTCACAGGGTCAAGGCTTATGTTCTGATATGGTGCTTCCTAACCTACACTCGACGTGTTTGGTGTTTACACTCGTTTCTCACTTACGGTCACAACTTCTAGACCATTGAATTTGATATTTGATGAATTTACGCATTCAATCTGTTACTTTCACGTGATTGGATACACAACTACCAAGTCGGAAGTCTTTGAGGCTTATAACGTGGCCATGGGGTGTGATGCAAGACAATGGGACCATGGAGGGATGTTTGAGGTATGTGGAGTTTAAAGGGGTGACCAAAGCTGCACTTTGTGTCTTCTCTCGGATTCATCTTCCTTGTCTTGAAGTCGTCTAGCTGCTTTGTGTTGTCGTTGTTTTTGAGCTTCTGGACTTGGACTTTGAAGTTGTCCTTTACACCATTTCTCTTCTCTTTGTCATTTGGATTTCTTCGAGGCACTTCGGGTTTGCCTTTTTTCTTTATCCTTTCTTGACTTTGCCTTCGGGGTTCTTGTGTTTCCCGGTTTTGGGCTTCGAGAGCTGTTTTGATGTGAGCTCTTTGGATCCTGTGTCACTCTAGGACCATTTGCGGATCACTTTGTCATGCTGATAGCGGCATTGCTTCTTCGGACTGATGAGAATGTTATCTGAGAGTCGGGCTCCTCGCCTCCTTTGGTCACCGGGTCGGACATTCATCATTGGCTGGGTTATTTTGTGGAGTTCATAATATCGAAAAGGGATATATGAAAGGCTCAGCGGGGGTGCCTAGGGTTTAATGACTGGGTTTACAAGCTTTGGCTATGTGGTGCTATACCTAGGTGCTTCGTCATTCCTGATAGTCGTATATCCGTTCTTTGTTACTTTTCACAGGTCTAAGCGTAAATTTACAAATTATCTCCTTCGGTCGGAGTTATACCGTTTACCTCACCTTTGAATGTGGGCTCACCGGAGTCGTGTAAAAATGACACGCTCGTTCACTCATGGTTTTTCCGCTCAAGACATTCTCGTGAATTTCACTCAGAGACTAGTTCACACGCTTAAACGAAAGATGAAAGATGATGAACCTAAACTCAGATTGCCCCCATTATTGATTTGGGGTTAATGACGACAATTTAAAAGATATGGATTTGGAACCGCTTTGGGGGTCATTTGGATGTTTTGGGATAAGCTGTGGGGTTTGGTAAGGCATGTCCAAAACTTCAGAAACAAAATACAAGTCTTTGTATTCCATTGTCGGGAGATAATTAATTCATGAACCATTTTCTCAAAAGAAACTTGTGTGAAACAAAACCTTCTCTTTTTTTGTGTTATCATTTAGACTTGAAAAAGTCATCGATTTGTGAACATGAGGAAGAAGATGATTTAACAAGATCAATGCTTCTTATTAGTGGTCAGAAAACGATCATTCTTTGAAAAATATGAGAGGTGCATTTGGAAGATGAGTGTTATGGCAGGTTATGCAGTAGAATGCATGGGAACCCTAAAAATTCTGTTGAATCCAAATCCTGCTGAACCGTCTGAAGTCGGCATGCTGAAGACTCGAGCTCTTGACCGCCGGGATGTCGCTAAGATGACTGCGATCGTCTTCTTCTTGGACTCTTAGTAGGCTCCTAGGAATGCCTATGGATGACGCATGAGACACTTGGGCCTGCATGGGTTGAAACAGTTTCATGAATGTGGATTAGGCGCTCGGGCCTGGATGATTTTCATGGATGTGGATAGGCACTCGGGCCTGGATGAATTGAAAGTGAGGCACACATGCCAGAATGATTCATAAGCGGGTTGGCACTCGGGACGGAATGAGGATGCGGCACTGGGGCCAGAACATGTTGTGAGACTGTGGCACTAGGGCCGGAATGTTTAGAATATGTGGCACTTGGGCCAGAAAGTGTTTGAGGATGTGGCGCTTGGGCCTGAATGTGTTTAGGAAAATGGCACTTGAGCCGGAATGATTTGGGATTGTGGCACTTGGGCCAGAACGATTTCAGATTGAAGTAAGAAATATGGGCCAGAGGGACTTCTAGACTGGAACGAATGTGCGGGCCTGAATACCCTTAATCTGGAAGTGGAGTAAACGGGCCGAAGGAAGCCACATGGACCGTGAATGTGCCACTGGGCCGAGAGAGAAACCTTGAAGCCTAAGATTCGTTTGATGATCTTGTTGGGCCTTGAGGCCAGAAACTAGAATGAATGGGTTGCGCAAACTATCTGGGATTCAAATGTTTTATGCTATGGGCCAAAATTTTGGATTCAGAGCAAAGTTCGTGGGCCAAAACTATGAATTGGTCTATGGGCCCAGATTAAGTGAGTTATGAGTGTGGCACTTGGAATATTCTAAGAATTTGGCACCTGGGCCAAAATGTGTTTGGGCTAGAAAGAGGGCGCATGGGCCGAAATGATTTCTAAACCATGTCCCAGATGTGAATTGGAATTTGGGACCGAGTACTTCTGATTGGGCCTAAAAGATGATACTTATACCTAGGATTTTGGGCCAAAGCCCGAGTGGAAAGTCTTTCAGACTAGAATAAACCCTGAAACGGAAAGGCCTGATGGATTTTCATGAACTGCTTTCGGTGGATTTGTTTTCATGGGCCTAGAACTAAATTGATAATTCAAATTGGGCCGAAAGAGAGAAATCACCTAGGTCTGAACTTTTGGGCCAGAGCCCAAACAAACAATTCATTTATTCAAACCAAACAGGGCCTTAGGGCCGCAAACAATGAAGTCGTGAATTCCAGGTTGGGCTGAGTTGACATAGGAAGAGTTCCTATCAATTTCTAGGCTGGCAGTGGGCCGATCATACAAGCAAACAAGGCCCACACAAGTTCAACATGTCCTTACTAGACGCTTCAACCAAATTGGGTATGGATCGATCCGGAGAGGTGCTTGGGGCATGGGCCCAGGTCACCACAAAGGAATAGGGCTTGCACGCTATTCTCTTTGGGCTTCCCCACTTTTTTCACATCACCTGAAGGTGTGCGTCCACGGTCGGGTCTTTGACTGACCAAACAATGGGCTAGGTAAGGGCACTGCCAGGAAAACGCTTGGGGCTAAAGCCCAGGTATTAAGGGGATGTGGTTAGACGACATCCTCCTCTTTTCCCCCGCTTATTCACATCACCTAAAAGGTGTGAGTCCCTGACAGGGGACCCTCAAACGGGTCCCGGGGTGAAATCGGTTCGTGTGGACCCTCGCTCTCATATGATGCAAAGGTGCAGAAATTAAAGTGCACACAAAAGTAAACAAACAAAGTAATAAAGCCATAAATAAACAATTTCGAGTTAAGCCCTCTTTCTTAAAATTAAACAAGTTAAAATTAAGAAGTTTGTCCCCAGCAGAGTCGCCATCTGTGAGCCTCGATTTTAAACCCTATCCTATGTTGATTAAAGTTGATTAGGATCTAAACGGGTTTTAGGTCCACTTATAACCTAAGATTAATAACTATGTCGTATAACAATAATTATTAAAACCTAAGCTAGCTCACTGGAACCTATTATGAGTCGCCACCTAATTTTGACCTAGATTAAATTAGGAAAGGAGAGTTCGGGTTCGGGGGCTTGGTATTCGACTTAATTAGGGTTCAATTACTTTCATTACCCTTCCTAGGTCGTTTTTCCTCTACTTGGTTTATTTACGGCTTATTATGAGTCGTTTTAACCTAAGTGCGCGAGCTTCTGTTTTTTTTTTGTGTTTTTTAGCCTTTTTTGATAGAAAATTAAAGTGGAAATTAAAATTACCTAAACTAGGGTTTCGGAGGCAGAATTAGGTCAAATTTTGTTTCTGTCCGTAGCCACGGACCTAATGTCCGAAGCCACGGACCCCAGTTAGCCTATATGAAGATAAAAGTCGAATTAAACAGAAAACAAAAAAATTGCAAAGTCCGGGGCCACGGACAGGCTGTCCGTGGGCCCGGACATTATTAGAAAACCTAAATTTTTTAAATTTAAAAATCCCGCCGCCGTCCGTGGGCGTCCGGGCTTTCGGACAGTGAGTCCGGGACCCCGGACACGACGTCCGTGGGTGCGGACAGCCCTCGGACGGCGGCTTTGAGGCTGTTCCCGAAGGTGTTTTTGGCTCAAAATTTATGGGTGTGTAGCCTGAAAGATGTACAAGATGTTAGTGATTGAAAGTTTTCAATTTGACTACGAATTAAGGACGAAACGTATTGAACAAGTTAGAAGGCAGAAACACAAACAAACCTTAATTCAGAAACAAGGAAAAATCAATTCGGTTAGAAATTTCAACCAGAAGTGTATTTAGACCAGAAGGGTTAGAGAATTTGGTTTTTACCTTGTTTTGATTTCGAAAATTTGTTGTTCCTTCACGTCGGGAATCTCTGAAAGCTTCGTTGGTGGCCGATCCGGTTCGACTTTGACCCGAGCTTCTGACCACTCCTTCCTTGTGTTGTTAAGCACGTTTTGGTTCTGTATTTGTGGTGTTTTGATGCTTGGAAGTTCAATGGGAGAAGAAAGAATGTTTTTGGTGATTTTGGGATGATTTCGATAGAGTTTCGGTGTTGGGAGTGTTGAAAACGTGGGAGGCAAGTAGACGGCTGTGTTTTTTGACTATGGGGATGTTCTCCTCTGCCCCAGGTCGTTTTTTAGAAGGCCTTTTATAGAAAGAGCATGGCCAAGTTGATAGAACAAGATTTTTATCTAAAACCCTGATTTTGTGCTCTAAGAGAATCTGATTTTTTAAAACGTGCTACAGGTTGATAAAAATTCTGAAATTTTAACCAAAGATAAAAGACGATTTTTAGGAATTTTGAGAGTTGGAATCAGGTTTTTTCGATAAATAACCAATTAGATAAAAATCTTACAATCTGGAATCTCCCATAATTCATAACTTACGATTGGTAAGTCGAAATAACGAAATTCCAACGGCATTAGTCTCTAAAATTCATCCTCTATCTTGTGTTAAAATTTCATGACATTTTGTTTTGATTTAGGTATTTTCCAGAGGAGAGAGAAAATTGCAAAAATGATTGAATTTCTCTTTTAAATTTTGGGATAAGGTTCCAAATAAAATAATTTCAGGTTTATGACTGTGTGTAGTCATGCTAACCATGTGACAATTTTATTTTAATTTTGAAAACCCTTTTATTTCTATTTTGAGGTTATTTCATGTGTTAATTATTAAAGAAACTAGCTTATTAAAAGCTTAATTTCCAGAATAAATATTATCAGAAAATCATGAAATACCTTTCATAATGACTATGATATTTGGAAGTGTTTGGATATAATGAACAAGTCATATGAAAATAGAAAATCCCGAGATTGTCCTTGGAAAATCCTGTATTGGTGCATTTTGACCATTTTACCCTTTGTGACATGTATGCCTTAGAGACTACTCCGGGGGGGTTGAAATTTTGGGTATAACACCAACTTAAGAAAAGAAGAGGGAAATAAGAAAAGTTACTATTTGCTTTTTAAAACAAAATATCTCTTATAAGCTACCTTTCTTCTTCTCTCTCTTCATTTCTCTTCTTCCCATCGGTTTCTCCTGCCTCCTCTCTTCTCCATTCACTTAAGATCAGCCTCCATTGTTGCCCCACCTTGCTTTGTCCATAACTTGCTCATTTTAGCTCCAAATAAAAAACAAAACACATATTATTCTTAGTTAGCTCAAGCTCTAGCTTTCAATCTTTTCAAATCCTTCAAATCTCCATTTCAGTGCCAAGAGAATACTCCATTTATGGAGGAAAATCAAGTTTAAAAGAGTTCATTATCTTCTCCATTCATTCTAGGTAAGGGAAGTGCACGAAAAATCAAGTTTCCATCACTTCTTCGCATGTCAGAAAATTACACTCATGGGGCTTCATTTTTATGCCTTGTTCTAGCTTATTTTCTATTCTCCAAGGGCTATAGGAGGTCCTTCTTGATTCATATCCAAGCCAATCTTAAGACTCCAAGGTAAAACATTCAGTTTAAGACCTTAAAACACATTTTTAACCTAGTGTGAGCCTCGATTTTAAACCCTATCCTATGTGGATTAAAGCTGATTAGGATCTAATCGGGTTTTAGGTCCACCTATAACCTAAGATTAATAACTATGTCGTAAAACAATAATTATTAAAACCTAAGCTAGCTCACTGGAACCTATTATGAGTCGCCACCTAATTTTAACCTAGATCAAATTAGGAAAGGAGAGTTCGGGTTCGGGGGCTTGATATTCGACTTATTTAGGGTTCAATTACTTTCATTACCCTTCCTAGGTCGTTTTTCCTCTACTTAGTTTATTTACGGCTTACTACAAAGTCGTTTTTAACCTAAGTGTGCGCTTCTGTTTTTTTGTGTTTTTAGCATTTTTTGACAGAAAATTAAAGTGAGATTGGAAGCTACCTAAACTAGGGTTTCGGAGGCAGAATTAGGTCAAATTTTGCTTACGTCCGTAGCCACGGACCCCATGTCCGAGACCACGGACCCCAGTTAACCTAAACTATACAGAAAAGTCGAAAATAAAGAAAAAACAAAAATTTGCAGGGTCCGGGGCCTCGGACATTATCAGAAAACCTAAATTTTGAATTTTTTTAAAATCCCGCCGCCGTCCGTGGGTGTCCGTGGTCTCGGACAACGCGTCCGAGGTCCCGGACCATAGGTCCGAGGTCACGGACCACCCACGGACAGGGGTTTTCAGAAGGTTCCCGAGGGTGTTTTGAGCTCAAATTTTATGGGTGTGTAGCCTGAAAGGTTTACAAGTCGTTAGTGATCGAAAGTTTTCAATTTGAAATCAAATTAAGCACGAAACTTGGTAAACAAGTTATTGGACAGAAGCTTGAATAAACAGCAATACAGAAGCCTACGAAGGTTAGTTTGAGCCCAAATTTCAAGGCAAGACAGACAATACCGTGGAGAATTAGGGAAGCTGAGTTTCTACCTGTTTTACCTTCGGATTCACAACGTTTCTTCACACCAGGATTCGTCGAGTGCTCCGTTGATGATAGACCCGAAAGGACTTCGAACCAAGCTTCTGGTTGTTGGTTGTTCTTGCTGTTCTTCACGTTTTGGTGGTGTTTTTGTGGGGTTTTGATGATTATTGGTGCTTTGGGAATTGGAAAACGTGTTTAGATGATGATTTCGGGGGATTTTCGGTATGATTTGGGTGGCCGGGTGTTGGAAAACGTGAGAGAGAGAGAGGGGGCTGCCTTTTCTGACTCTCTAGGGTTCTTGAGTATGTGAGGTTCTGATTTTATCCAAAAACCTATCCCCTTATATAGACTTTCTTAAAGATAAAGAAAATCTAGTAAAAGTAAGATTTTTCGATATTTTAGTTAAGTGACTTCCCAAAGGAATTTTGCTGTGAAATTTTAACCACATGTCAAGGATGGATATTATGAATTTTCTGAGGTGAAACCGAATTTTTTGAATATTGGAATATTTTTAAATTGAATTTCTCGTCAGATTCAGTCAGAAATTGCTAGAAAATTATTGGAAATTCGAAAAATCAAAATTCCAACGCCATTATGCTTAAAATGTCATCCTCTATCATGGGTTAAAATATCAAAGCGTTTCAAACTGATTTGGGCATCCTTTGGAGGAGAGAGAAAGCTTACAAGAGGTCTTAGGAGCCTTAAAAATTACGAAAATGCCCCTGACAATGACGAAACTGCTCTTCAGGACCTGGAACACGCCGATCGAGCCGGAGTCCCTCATTACCCGATTAAATATCCCTCACGACACCAAAACCTTGCAGACCCTAACCAGGGGGGTCAAAATTTTGGGTATAACAGATTGCCCCCCGTCAACTGGACTTTGTAACGAATCTGAAAAGTCTGGTTGATGCTTGAGTGGTGCCCCAAAATTTTGGACTCCACAGAATCCTCCACGTTGTATGAAACCGGGTTAACGATGCCCAGCTACTCGGAGGCGCTAACTACCAAAACTACAAAGCATTGTCGAGCTATTCTAAGGCGCTGACTACCTAAGCTACAAAGCCTTGTCGAGCTATTCTAAGGCGCTGACTACCTAAAGGTAATAATGAAGTGATGTCAGACTATTCTAAGGTGCCGACTACCTATAAGGATGATATGCTGTCGAGCTATTCTAAGGCGCTGACCACCTAAAGTGATGAAAATGATGTCAAGCTATTCTAAGGCGTTGACTGCCTGCAAGTAAAGTGAAATGAAGCAATGTCAAGCGGTTCTAAGGCGTTGACAACCTAAAATGTGGAAATGAGATAATGTCAAGCGATTCTAAGGCGTTGACAACCTAAAATATGGAAATGAGATAATGTCAAGCGATTCTAAGGCGTTGACAACCTAAAATGTGGAAATGATATCAAGCTATTCTAAGGCGTTGACTACCTATAATGAATGAAGTAATGTCAAGCTATTCTAAGGCGTTGACTACCTATAATGAATGAAATGAATGCAATGTGTTTAATGGAAGCAGGTAAGCTAAGGAGTGGTGTTAGGTCTTACTACGAGCCTAAAGGGATGACTCCAGGTCTTATGACGAACCTAAGGATGGTGCTAGGTCTTATGACGAGCCTAAAGTGAATGAATAAGGGAGGTCTTATGGGTGCCTGTAGGGTAGGCCTTATGGGTGCCTGAAAGGATTTGAATGTAGGGTAGGTCTTACGTGTGCCTAAAAGGATTGAATGTAGGGTAGGTCTTATGTGTGCCTAAAAGGATAGAATGTAGGGTAGGTCTTACGTGTGCCTAAGGTTTAGGGATGAGACTCATCTTAACTCAGTTGCTTATGGAGACTGAGATCCATCCTACTCGGTTGCTTACGGAGACCGAGACCCACTCTACTCGGTTGCTTATGGAGACCGAGACCCATCTAACTCAGTTGCTTATGGAGACTGAGACCCAATCTACTCGGTTGCTTATGGAGACCGAGACCCACTCTACTCGGTTGCTTATGGAGACCGAGATCCATTCTACTCGGTTGCTTATGGAGACCGAGATCCATCTAACTCAGTTGCTTATGGAGACTGAGATCCAATCTACTCGGTTGCTTACGGAGACCGAGATCCATTCTACTCGGTTGCTTATGGAGACCGAGATCCATCTAACTCAGTTGCTTATGGAGACTGAGATCCATTCTACTCGGTTTCTTATGGAGACCGAGAGCCATCTAAACTTGACCAGGCAAATGCAGTATGCTTGATGATGTGAGGATGCAAAACACGTTTTATGCAAATGATTGTCATTGTGATCAAATTGTTAAGGTTCCAAACATGGAGATGACAAGGTTTACCCGAGTATTGCAAAGTGAAATTGAAGTGCTTGCGAAAACCGAAAATTTGCACAAAGCAAGAAATAGCTGAAAATGTGCCAAACATGGCAATGCTTGAGAAAAACACTGTTAAGAAAGGAAAGCGAAATAAACATTTCCTGACTAAGAGTTCCAGACCTGCAATTTTTTTTCAGAGGATGAACACGATACTAATGGAAATGTGTGGTGTTCATTGTGGTGCTGAAAGCTTTTGCTGGTGTTCAGGATTTATGACAAGCCTGGGGTTGGGGTGTGATTTTGGATGGTGATTTGGATTAAGATGAGCTGATGTTTTGTGGAGGTAAGACCAGTGACGGGCCTGAGTATTTGTGTGGAGGTTAAGGCTTATGTGGGCAGTGTGGTATGATGTGAGGGTAAGGGCTTATGTGGGCCTACGTGGTAAGGGCTTATGTGGGCCTGCGTGGTGGTGTTTGTGGTGCCCACGCTTTGGGTTTCCGTTGGTGTTGTCATGGCAATTGTTGGAACCAACAATTGCCCCCAGTATTGTTCCTTAAGGCAATCTGAGCTAGAGTTCATGGCAATCGATCGGAACGATCGATTGCCCCCAGTATTTTCTTTGATTAAACATGCGAACAAGTCTTATCCTCACATGGTCAAGGATTGTGTCTTGATGTGGTGCTTTACACTCAAAGTGTTTGATTCTTGCACTCGTTTCTCACCTACGGTCACAACTTCTTGACCATTGAATTTGATATTTGATGAATTTACGCATTCGATCTGTTACTTTCACGTGATTGGACACACAACTATCAAGTCGGAAGTCTTTAAGGCTTATAACGTGGCCATAGGGTGTGATGAAAGACAACGGGACCATGGAGGGATATTTGAGGTATGTGGAGCTTAAAAGGGGTGACCAAAGCTGCACCTTGCATCTTCTCTTGGATTCATCTCCCTTGTCTTGAAGTCGTCTAGCTGCTTCATGTTGACGTTGCTTTCGAGCTTCTGGACCTGGACTTTTGAAGTTGTCCTTTACACCTTTTCTCTTTTTGTCATTTGGATTTCTTCGAGGCACTTCGGGTTTGCCTTTTTTTTAATCTTTCTTGGCTTTGCCTTCGGGGTTCTTGTGTTTCCCGGTTTTGGGCTTCGAGAGCTGTTTTGATGTGAGCTCTGTTGATCCTGTGTCACTTTGGGACCATTTGCGGATCACTTTGTCATGCTGATAGCGGCATTGCTTCTTTGGAATGATGGGAATGTTATCTGAGAGTCGGGCTCCTCGCTTCCTTTGGTCACCGGGTCGGTCATTCATCATTGGCCGGGTTATTTTGTGGAGTTCATAATGTCAAAAAGGGATATACGAAAGGCTCAGCGGGGGTACCTAGGGTTTAATGTCAGGGTTCACAAGCTTTTGGCTATGTGGTGCTGTACCTAGGCGCTTCGTCATTCCTGATAGTTGTGTATCCGCTCTTTGTTACTTTTCACAGGTCTAAGAGTAAATTCACAAATTGTCTCCTTCGGTCGGAGCTATGCCGTTTACCTCACCTTTGAATGTGGTCTCACTAGAGTCATGTAAAAATGACACGCTCGTTCACTCATGGTTTTTCCGCTCAAGACACTCTCGTGAATTTCACTTAGAGACTAGTTCGCACGCTTAAACGAAAGATTAAAGGCGGCGATCCCGAGCTCAGATTGCCCCCAGTATCGATTAGGGGTTTATGACAACACTTAAACAGATGCAGAGTTTGGACCGCTTTGTGGATGTTTTGTGACAGTGTTTGGACGGACATGTTCACCCTTTTGGAAGCAAAAAGACGACTCGTCTTGTTCTATTGCCAGAAGATGATTGTTTCATGTGCCTTTATCAGAAGACATACTCAAACCATTTTTTGTTTTGTTAGAGAAAAAGCATTTTATTATGAAACATTTGTACATGACTTTCTTAAAGATGTGAAGGATGAAGAAGCTTTATTAATGGCAAATAAATTGAACAATACAGAGTACATACATCGAAAAGCTACTCAAAGTATACTAAAAAGGAAAACAGAATGGAAACGAAATATTCTAAAGTCTAAACTAAGAACTGTGAATTTAAAGTGATTTCTAACAAAAACATTCTCCTAAATACCGTCGCATTGAAATCCTTGGTCAAAGAGGTCCTGGATCGTGTGCCTCAAAGCCTTGCAATCATCAGTGTCGTGACCGGGTAATTGGTGGTACTGGCAAAACTGACTTAGATTCCTTCCTTTCTGAGGGACCCCAGGCCGGGGGGTGAGAGGTTGTAGTATGTTTCGTTCCTGGAGTCTTCCAAAAGCCTGGCTCAATGGCTGACCGATGTTTGTGAACTCTCTTCGACGGGAGCTCTTTCGGGATGATTCCACTGTCCCAACGATTTGTCCTGGTCCTTTTACCTGTCGAACGGTGTTTACCTCATGCTGCCTAGTTCTCTTTCGGGTGCCACTTTGGATACAGGCTGCTGTCCCCGAGCCATTCCCGGTGTTTTTTGAGTTCCCAAGTTTTAACTCCCCTTGGTGAATCATTTCTTCTAGGACATTAACTTGTCCCATCAGCATGTTGAAGCTAGGAAAGTATGTGAATTTCAGCTCGTCACTGTATTGCTTCCGCATATTTTTAATTACCATTCGGATTTGCTCTTGTTCGTCCATCTGTGCGAGCATTGCGGCTGCCTTCATCCACCAACGCTTAACAAAATCAGACATTGATTCACCTTCTGTTTGTTGTGTGCCTACAAGATCGGCCCTGGTGACTCCAAAACTTCTAGCGTACTCAAAATGATGCAGAAAAGCTTCACATACCTCCTCGTAGGTCTTGGTATTTATCCTTTGAGTTATGTACCAACGCTGAGGGGTCTCATCAAGATAGTGAGCAAATACTTGGCCTTCTGCATGTCGTTTAGCGAAAGGATGGACATTTCCCTATCGAACATTGCCAAATGAAGTTGTGGGTCGGAGGAACCTTTGTATAGAGGAAGTGTTGGCAATTTCAACCTTGGAGGGAGATCAACCTTGGGATATAATCTAGTGGAAAAGTAGTCAAAACCGGCTGGCTTGTTGGCCCTCTCCATGCGCTCAATCTTTTCCAGCATCCCGTTGAATTCTTCGGCTAACTGGGCATCCATGTTGATTGGATTTCCTCCCTCTGCCATTCTTTGAGATTTGGGCTTATCTGTTGGAAAACGAAAAGTGACCTGAGCTAAAAATTCTGGGCCGCAAAGAAGTTTCAGGCCAAGACTGGTTTGGGCTGCAAGAAAAGCACATGAGCTGGGATGTTTTGAAAATTGTGGGTTGGCACTGAGGCCCGAAATGAGTTGGAAGAGAGGCACATGGGCCGGAATGACTCATGAGCTGTGAACTGGTACCTAGGCTGAAATGTTCTGAGAATTGGGCGTTTGGGCCAGAATATGTTTGGGTTAAAAGTAAAGCGCATGGGCTGAAATGGTCCCTAAATCACAAATGGGCCTAACTTTCTTTGGGCCAGAGAAGATGGTTGCTAAGCCGAAAAAAGATCTTATTTTCAGGACTTGTGTGTTATTTCAAGCTCAGGTGGATTTCCTTTTTTATGGGCCTAAAACTAATTGGATAATTCAAATTCGGCTAGAAGAGAAATCACCTAAGTCTAAGCTTTTGGGCCGAAGCCCGAACAAATAACTCACACATTCTAATCAAGCAAGGCCTTTGGGCCGCGAGCAATAAAGTCGCGATATCGGGTTGGGATGAGTTGATGTAGGAAAAGTTCCTATCAATTTCTAGGCTGGGTAGTGGGCTGATCATACAGGTAAACAAGGCCCACGCAAATTCAACATGTCCTCACCAGACGTTAAAATCAAACCGGGTATGGATCGATCCGGAGAGGTGCTTGGGGCATGGGCCCAGGTCGCCACAAAGGAATAGGGCTTGCACGCTATTCTCTTTGGGCTTCCCCACTTTTTTCACATCACCTGAGGGTGTGCGTCTACGATCGGGTCTTTGACTGACCAAACAATGGGCTAGGTAAGGACACTGCCAGGAAAACGCTTGGGGCTAAGGCCCAGGTATTAAGGGGATGTGGTTAAACGACATCCTCCTCTTTTCCCCCGCTTATTCACATCACCTAAAAGGTGTGAGTCCCTGACAGGGGACCCTCAAACGGGTCCCGGGATGAAATCGGTTTAGGTGGACCCTCGCTCTCATATGATGCAAAGGTGCAGAAAATTAAAGTGCGCACAAAAGTAAACAAACAAAGTAATAAAGCCATAAATAAACATTTTTCGAGTTAAGCCCTCTTTCTTAAAATTAAACAAGTTAATATTAAGAAGTTTAGTCCCCAGCAGAGTCGCCAGTCTGTGAGCCTCGATTTTAAACCCTATCCTATGTGGATTAAAGCTGATTAGGATCTAATCGGGTTTTAGGTCCACCTATAACCTAAGATTAATAACTATGTCGTAAAACAATAATTATTAAAACCTAAGCTAGCTCACTGGAACCTATTATGAGTCGCCACCTAATTTTAACCTAGATCAAATTAGAAAAGGAGAGTTCGGGTTCGGGGGCTTGATATTCGACTTATTTAGGGTTCAATTACTTTCATTACCCTTCCTAGGTTGTTTTTCCTCTACTTAGTTTATTTACGGCTTACTACAAAGTCGTTTTTAACCTAAGTGCGCGCTTCTGTTTTTTTGTGTTTTTAGCATTTTTTGACAGAAAATTAAAGTGAGATTGGAAGCTACCTAAACTAGGGTTTCGGAGGCAGAATTAGGTCAAATTTTGCTTACGTCCGTAGCCACGGACCCCATGTCCGAGACCACGGACCCCAGTTAACCTAAACTATACAGAAAAGTCGAAAATAAAGAAAAAACAAAAATTTGCAGGGTCCGGGGCCTCGGACAGGCTGTCCGTGGGCCCGGACATTATCAGAAAACCTAAATTTTGAATTTTTTTAAAATCCCGCCACCGTCCGTGGGTGTCCGTGGTCTCGGACAACGCGTCCGAGGTCCCGGACCATAGGTCCGAGGTCACGGACCACCCACGGACAGGGGTTTTCAGAAGGTTCCCGAGGGTGTTTTGAGCTCAAATTTTATGGGTGTGTAGCCTGAAAGGTTTACAAGTCGTTAGTGATCGAAAGTTTTCAATTTGAAATCGAATTAAGCACGAAACTTGGTAAACAAGTTATTGGACAGAAGCTTGAATAAACAGCAATACAGAAGCCTACGAAGGTTAGTTTGAGCCCAAATTTCAAGGCAAGACAGACAATACCGTGGAGAATTAGGGAAGCTGAGTTTCTACCTGTTTTACCTTCGGATTCACAACGTTTCTTCACACCGGGATTCGTCGAGTGCTCCGTTGATGATAGACCCGAAAGGACTTCGAACCAAGCTTCTGGTTGTTGGTTGTTCTTGCTGTTCTTCACGTTTTGGTGGTGTTTTTGTGGGGTTTTGATGATTATTGGTGCTTTGGGAATTGGAAAACGTGTTTAGATGATGATTTCGGGGGATTTTCGGTATGATTTGGGTGGCCGGGTGTTGGAAAACGTGAGAGAGAGAGGGGGCTGCCTTTTCTGACTCTCTAGGGTTCTTGAGTATGTGAGGTTCTGATTTTATCCAAAAACCTATCCCCTTATATAGACTTTCTTAAAGATAAAGAAAATCTAGTAAAAGTAAGATTTTTCGATATTTTAGTTAAGTGACTTCCCAAAGGAATTTTGCTGTGAAATTTTAACCACATGTCAAGGATGGATATTATGAATTTTCTGAGGTGAAACCGAATTTTTTGAATATTGGAATATTTTTAAATTGAATTTCTCGTCAGATTCAGTCAGAAATTGCTAGAAAATTATTGGAAATTCGAAAAATCAAAATTCCAACGCCATTATGCTTAAAATGTCATCCTCTATCATGGGTTAAAATATCAAAGCGTTTCAAACTGATTTGGGCATCCTTTGGAGGAGAGAGAAAGCTTACAAGAGGTCTTAGGAGCCTTAAAAATTACGAAAACGCCCCTGACAATGACGAAACTGCTCTTCAGGACCTGGAACACGCCGATCGAGCCGGAGTCCCTCATTACCCGATTAAATATCCCTCACGACACCAAAACCTTGCAGACCCTAACCAGGGGGGTCAAAATTTTGGGTATAACACCTAGGGTTTACTCCTTAAGGTTAGTGTATTGTTTAGCACTCATGAGAGTCATTGTATACTGATTAGAACATTGGAAAGGGAAGTTATAATGGTGGCCGAGATTCCCAAGGGAAGAAGCCTATGGAGGAAGTTAAGATAAGCTTGAGAAAACAAGGATAAATGCTTACCTAATGGTGGTTTAAGTTTTAAGGGGTGAGATTTAGATAAGTACTAATGTGGCTTAGAGCTTACATTATGTAATGGGTTATATAACCTAGGAAAAAGAATTTAAACAAGCTTATGAACTTGTGATTAAGGAGCCAATGGGAATGAGTTGATAATATAAGTTTAAGGTGGATTTTAAGAGCATTATAACTACTATGAGATTGATGGGTGTAATTGCAGGTTGAAAGCTATTACATGTGGAAATTCAGTGTTTAAAATTCATGTCATTTAAGTGCCTAAGAGCCATGTCATTTAAGAGCCTTAGTGCTATGCAATTTAAGATTATTGCACTATATTAAGTTTGTTGTGAAAAAGTTTATTTGGGTGAGAAAGTATGATGAGAAAGGATTTGATGTGTGTGAGATGATTGAATGAGAAAAACAATCCTTATGGGCATGATAATATACTAGAGGAGCTATGGCAAAATTTGAGTAGAAAACAAGTGATTAGGTGGTAGTTGTGAGTTAATATGACCTAGGGTTTGCTAGGAGACATTAAAAAAGAATTTGAGTGGAAAAGCGTTAATTAAGGAGTTCTTGAGGTTTAGTATGGCATAGAGATGTCTAGGAGGAATTAGAGGATTGGTGGGTGTATTAAACACACCAAAATCATTGTATGAGGAATGTTAAGACTTGAGGAAATAATGTATAATGTTTTGAGGTGATTTAGGTATGAACTTGAGAATATAACAATGAGAGGTCTTAGCAGCTCGCGTAAGTGGTGAAGATGCTAGTAGTGGATTAATAAGGTTCTAGTGGATGGTAATGAGTGGACTTGGGTGATGGAAGGAAGAATTGCAAGAGAATGTTGTAAATCGTCACGGAAAAAGACTAGGAATGTATAAGAGTGTATGATTATGAGAATGGTGGGTAAGTTGAGTAAAAGGGATGTAGATGTCTAAGGAGGGTGTAGGATGGTCAAGGTAAGAAGAACAAGGTTAAGGTGCTAAGAAGATGGGAAGAAATGTATAGGTAAGTTCATGAGTATAGGAATGATGAGTAACAAATGGAAGATAGAGGAATTTGTGCATGGATATGCAAGGTGACTTGACGAAGTTTTGGTAAATGAACTGAAGATGGAAAATGATGTTTATGAAGTGCTAAAACTGTTAAGGAGGGAACACTTGGGTTGGTTGAAGTTTTGGTAAGGTTACAAGTTGGAAATGTAAGGAAATAAGTGCTAAGTGTTAGGAGTTTTGAAAGGATTGAGTGAATGTTTAAGAAGATCTTTGGAAATTGTTTTGGAGAGTTTGGTGGAAGTTCTAAGGTGAGTTTAAGTGCCTAAATGGTATTAGGACACATGGGGGAACTTGTGGAGAAGTTTGGAGTCAAATGGGAATTTAAGAACAAAGGTCTGGAGCCGAACGACCTTGCGGACCGGACCTGCAAGGTCGGTCGAGCCCAGTTTACACTACCGGAAAAGTTTCTGGAATGGACCGACCTTGGGGACCGGACTTGCAAGGTCGGTCGGGGGTTGAATTTTGGGTATGGATTGAGTCTCTGGAATGGACCGACCTTGGGACCGGACTTACAAGGTCGGTCATGTCTAAAATTTTGTACGGGGATTGGTCTCTGGAACCGACCGACCTTGGGCCGACCTTGACAAGGTCGGTTGGGCTTAAATTTTCAACGGGGAAAACTCCCGGGAATGGACCGACCTTAGGGACCGGACTTGCAAGGTCGGTCGGGGTAAAATTTTCAAACGGTAATAAGTTCTGGAATGGACGGACCTTGGGTAAGGTCGGTCGGTAGGGTTGGTCAACCCTTAAGTTTAAAAAAAAGAGAAAGAAAGCCTAAGAAAGTTTAGTGGTATTAATGGTACCCCATTAAGAGGGCATTGATGATTAGAGGTATAAAGACCTAAGGGATTAAGTTAAGTATAAACTTAAAAGTTTAAGGTTAAGTTGTAAGAATAAGTTGTAAAACTTAAGAGGTGTTAGGTGGAAAATCATTATGGGTTAAGTAAGTTAATTAAGTTGAATTAAGTTAAGTGATTGACAACCTAAAACTGAATCAATGTTTTAGGACTTGAGAGTTTGGACTCCGGAGGAGAGTAAGCAACCAAACGACCAACGGTGAACGGTACAGTTCTTCTTGTGACCTGCTTGCTAACGAGGTGTCCCTCGGCTTGTGTGCTATTTGTTTTTGTGTGCTCACTAAACAAGATAAAGCATGCAACCAGAACATTATGTTTATTGTATTGTTGTGTGATGTTTGAAAAATAACACAACTTACCGTGAGAACCTACTAACTAACGTTTAGTAAGGAATCATGTGACACTAAGGAACACCCCCTAATATTAGTTTGTTAAAAACCGAAAGAGGTTTAACCAACAAACATTGTCTTGAGACTTCTACTAACTGGTACTTGGGGGGAGTGAGGAACCCGGGACTGACTCTGGTCATGCATGCTAAGGAAAAGGGGGTCGGTATCTAAAGTAGATCCGACTTCCGCTTAAGGACTTGTCTTCGGACTTGTTGCCTAGGGTCGGTTGCCGACTCAGCTATATTGGACATACAGTCCAAGGTAGGAGGCATTAAGATGGTGCGGTAGGATCACCTAAATCCTAAATTATAAGATAAGTTGTTTATTCAACCAATGGAGTTAATAGCTCATTGGCTAGGGTCGCTTTTGACCCGACAAAAATAAACATTGAGATAAGATACAATCATTCCTATTTAAAGAGTGGTTTGTATTCTAAGATTAAGATAAGGTTTGAGATAAGTTGCAACCATTTATATTTAAAGAATGTTTTGTTTTCTAAGACTGAGATAAGGACTAAGATTAAGGTAAGATAAGGATGGATTGAGAATAAGAGGAAATATAATTTAAGGAGTTAAATAATTGACTCACTAATTAAGGGAACGCATTTAAGTCATTCATTGTGTTTGAACTTTGATTGTTCATATTTGGCTTGTTGTTTATTGCACTTTCTATTATGTTGTGCATCTAATCAACCTCCATGCTATCAACAATTAGTCGTCGTAGCCACGTTAGCTTGGGGGCCATGAGAGGATCGTACCAGCATTTTTGCTTACCCCCTTTGGGGGCTATTTTTACTACACAGGTGGATGACAGGAGGCGGCCGTCACGAGAGTAAGATGGGGTTCACGCGTTACGGGTTAAGTGTGGCCTACGAGTTGTGCATGTACACTCGTATGGCATTGTGAGTTAGTAAGATGTATAGGATGTGAGGGGATTGTAAGAAGGATATGTATTTGGTTAAGATTGGTATATACTAATGTTCGGCATATTCTGTTAGTCAGACCATGGCAAGGTCCTGGAACGTAATTGAATCCGCTGCTACGATTGTATTTAAGGTGATAAGTTTGTGATAACCACGATTGGATCGAGATGGGGTGTTACACAATTAGAAGAGGTTTAAGGTGCCAAATTAGTGTTAAAACATGTATGGATTTATGTAGGAACATTAGGAACATAATATAACGTGGCGCGAGTCGATAAATAAATGACGACTCTGATTATTAATCGGTTCAAACTACGTCGACCACTATACGAACGTTATGTAATCAAAAGCAAAAACGTAACTTGGTTGAATGAAGTATAGTGTTGAACCATATGTTGTAAGCTTGCATAGGTATACGTATCTATATAAATAAATACCCATGTATGTACATAGAATGGATACGTAAACCTTCACATATAACTGATGAATGAAGTATCCATGCACTCTCGTAGTTATGAGTACATAAATTATTCCGTTCAATTAAAAGATTTAAATTTCATGCATGCACGTACGTGAATTTATTCATGCATGCATAGATGTCCAAGGATGAATTAACCTATATAAACAACGTGGAGTGTTAAATATCAATTATTAGATAACAAGAACTAATATGACATCGAATATCGTATGTACGTACGAATATACATACATATGTATATATAAGTGTCAATACATACACGTAAACTATAATACATGGTTAAATCCGAACCCCAAGGGTTTACGAAACCAAGTTAAATGAATAGCCGACTAAGGGTTAACGACAGGATAAAGATTATGAATTATTCTAGCATGGTTAAGTAGACTCGAAGTATAAACACTAATGTAGAGTGATATATTCTAGAGACGAGCTGTTAGATACGAGCTACGGGACTGCTAGAGGATAAGCGTGAATCGTCATGCTAGCGTTTCCGTCGGTGAACGGTATGTGAATGTGTGGTCTGAAAACTCCGAGGGTTTCCTTGGGTTCCGGACGTAACTGTGTGCTTGCATGTCTGATAAATAAATGTTATGCATGTGTTTGTATGTGCTTATGTTTTCCAATTGCCAAAGCGCTTACTAACTATGCGCGTACGTTGTTCGGACATGTGATACTGATTATCACCCTAACTGTGTATGAACTTTCGGGGAGACTCTGGAAACTATTTTGTGAGAGTAAACAACAACTAACACACTAAGTGAGGAACCTAGTTTAGAGATCCGGTATTAACCGTCTCTAGAGTGATGACTCGACCTTTGAACATCACGTAGCAGATTTCTAGGTTGTGTGTAAGACCCAGTAGGGCATCCAATAAAAATGTGTTTTCTCCAATAACGAGATTGTATCTCAGGAGACTAATTAAAATACGCTAACTTATGAGAGTGTGAAAATTAATTAATGAAACAATGTTCCTAAATCCTAGTCTGCATACGTTCCAGCAGGTTATGCATAGTGATCACTAAAGTTCTAACACCCGTTTAGGGTCTACTCGTGTTTATCTAACGAGCCGGATACGATCGTTAGTCGGAGTGTGCTACCGTTGGCACCATACCCTGGCTTCGGCCTAATGGACATCTACCACTGTAGATAAGTGAGTCCATTTACCCACTATAGATGGCACCGGACTACTGTCCAAAATATTAATGTGTGAGGTCAAACGGGGAATTGTCCTTGACATGACACTCGTATGTTTATGTGAGATTGTAGAAGCAGGGCTTCATGTGATGGAAATAAACAAGTGAGACTAACTAGACTTCAGGTAACTCTTACATTACCGTCGATTCGAATTTAATTGTTCAATTATAGATGTTGTAATAGCATGTCTTGATGTGTGAATGTTTGCATACCTGTTGTGTGTTTTAATTTCGTATTTACAGTTATGTTATAAGCATGTAAACGGTACACCATGAAACGAACCCCATGTTAATCAAGATGGCTAAAACGACCTAAGTGGCCTAAAGGGTCTAGGATCACATTTAGCATACCAGCAGTTGGCTGAGCCTTTATGGCACCCACATTTCAGGACTTAATCGAGCTATGAAACCGGAGTAAGGCTAATCTCAAGGAGACAAATCAGCACACTCCGGAAAAGCTTGTGGATGAAAATCTTAACCGTAGTTACATCGAGATTGACTCTGTTAGGGCCCAAGATCCTCAAACACGTGTGGGGATGGATGTTCCTGACAACCAACTAGCCGTAGAGGTTAAAAGGGTTTTTAAAAGGATTGAGCGCATAGAGAAAGCCAGCAAACCAGCTGGCTTCGATTATTTCTCCACGGAGTCGTATCCTGAAGTTGATCTTCCCCCAAAGCTGAAGCTGCCTACACTCGCTTTGTACAAGGGTTCCTCGGATCCACAGATTCATTTGGCTATGTTTGACCGGGAAATGTCCATCTTAGGGCTCAACGACATGCAAAAAGCCAAAGTTTTCGCACGCTATCTAGATGAGACCCCTTAGCGTTGGTATCTCACTCAAAAGATGAATACCAAAACCTACGAGGAGGTTTGTGAGGCTTTCCTAAATCATTTCGAGTATGTTAAGAACCTCGAGGTCACCAGAATCGATCTGGCAGGAACTCGACAGAAAGACGGTGAGTCCATGTCTGACTTCATCAAGCGTTGTAGAAGAAAGGCTGCAGCCATGCCTACCAAAATGGACGAGCAAGAGCAAATCCGCATGATAATTGAGAACATGCGAAAACAACACAACCATGAGCTGAAATTTATGTACTTTCTGAGTTTGGACATGTTGATGGGACAAGTCAGTATTCTAGAGGAAAGTATTCATAAGGAAGGGTTGGAGCTCGAGTGTTCAAGAAACTCCGGCAGTGGCTCCAAATTATCTAAGCCAGGACCAGAAAAGGCTTATCTTCAGCCAGTAGCTTGCACTCAAAGCAGTTTCCTAGAAGTGAACATGGTTCAACGACCTAGAGCTCCGCATCAAAACTTTAGGATGGTACCCTTACCACGCCGAGACTCATCGCAAAGAGAATTCACCAACATTGGCCGAACACCAAGTCAAGCGTTTGAAGAGCTTCAGAGGAGAAACTTGCTACAGCCCTTGGCCCCTCGGCCAGGAACCACTCATTTGGGAAGGCATCTTAATCAATTCTGCCACTACCATCAGTTGCCTAGCCATTATGCTGACAATTGCCGAGCATTAAAGCACAAGATTCAAGACCTCCTCGAGCAAGGAGTCCAATTTTTCTAAGTATGCAGATCGTTTTTTTTTATGTTTTCTTGGATTTTCCTAGTTTCTTATTTTCTTAGTTAGTTTTCACTCACCTCCGATTGTAATCTTTACGTTTCTTTCATGATTCATAAATAAAATCATAGTTCCATTTTCACAATTCCTGTACAAACCATTTTCATTCATCGAAAAAAGAAAAAACAAAATTGTTTTTAAGGAAAAGGGTCACGGAGTAATCATTCCCCGACTATGGAACATAACGACTTGTCTTTTGTTTCTAAAAGGGTGAACATGCGTTGCCAAGCACCACAACCTATCCCAAAGCATCCAAAATAACCCACGAAGCGGTTCCAAATTCACATCTGTTTAAGTGTTGTCATAAACCCTAGGTCAATACTGGGGCAATATGAGTTCGGGATCGTCATCTTTAATCTTTCGTTTAAGCGTGTGAACTAGTCTCTAAGTAAAATTCACGAGAGTGTCTTGAGTGGAAAAACCATGAGTGAACGAGCGTGTCATTTTTACACGACTCCGGTGAGACCACATACAACGGAAAAGGTAAATGGCATAACTCCGACCGAAGGAGATAATTTGTAAATTTACTCTTAGACCTGTGAAAAGTAACAAAGAACAGATACACAACTATCAGGGATGACGAAGCACCTAGGTACAGCACCACATAGGCAAAAGCTTGCAAACCCTGTCATTAAACCCTAGGCACCCCCGCTGAGCCTTTGATATATCCCTTTTCGATATTATGAGCTCCACAAAATAACCCATCCAATGATGAATGTCCGACCCGGTGACCAAAGAAAGCGAGGAGCCTGACTCTCAGATAACATTCTCATCAGTCCAAAGAAGCAATGTTGCTATCAGCATGACAAAGCGATCCGTAAATGGTCCAGAGTGACACAGGATCAAAATAGCTCACATCAAAATAGCTCTCGAAGCCCAAAATTGGGAAACACAAGAACCCCAAAGGCAAAGTCAAGAAAGGATAAAACAAAATGGCAAACCCGAAATGCCTCGAAGAAATCCAAATGACAAAAAGAGAAATGGTGTAAAGGACAAATTCAAAAGTCCAAGTCCAGAAGCTCGAAAACAACGTCAACATGAAGCAGTTAGACGACTACAAGACAAGGAAGATGAATCTGAGAGAAGACGCAAGTTGCAGCTTTGGTCACCCATTTAAGCTCCACATACCTCAAATGTCCCTCCATGATCCCGTTGTCTTTCATCACACCCTATGGCCACGTTATAAGCTTTAAAGACTTCTGACTTGATAGCTGTGTATCTAATCACGTGAAAGTAACAGATCGAATGCGTAAATCTACCAAATGTCAAATTCAATGGTCTAGAGGTTGTGACCGTGAGCAGGAAACAAGTACAAGCATCAAACACGCTGAGTGTAGGTTAGGAAGCACGACATCAAAACATAAGCCTTGACCCTGTGAGTACAAGACTCGTTCGCACGTTTAATAAAAGAAAATATTGGGGGCAATCGATCGTTCCGATCGATTGCCATGAACTCTAGCTCAGATTGTCCTAAGGAAAAAATACTGGGGGCAATTGTTGGAACCAACAATTGCCATGTCAACACCAATTGAAACCTAAAGCTTGAGCACCACCATCCCACCACAGGCACACATAAGCCCTTACCACCACACACACACTCTCAAGCCCGTTATTGGACTTACCTCCACAAAAACATCTAGCCCGTCATAACCCTGACCACCATCTAAAATCATAGCCCAATCCCAGGTCTATCACAAATCCTGAACACCGGCAAAATCCTTCAGCACCACAACAAACACCACACACTTCCACCAATGACATGTTCATTTTTCAAGAAACAAATTGCAGATATGAAATTTTAAGTCAGAAAATGATCATTTCACTTTCCTTTTTGAGCAGAGTCTTTCTCAAGCATTGCCATGTTTGGCACAATTTTCAACAGTTCTTTGTTTTGGGCAATCTTCCAACAAACACTCTAGTTGCATTTTACATAACACCTCAACATTGCCATGTTTGGCACCTTTTCCAATAATTTCCTATTTTGAATGAGTATCTTTCATATATTTTGATTGCATACATCTTATCATCATTGCCATGTTTGGCACTCCAGTAATCAATTTTCATCATTTGCAAGAGACCATTATCCTCCTAACTTATCTTTAGTTCGAGACCCAAAATCTGCGCGAGGCCCTACAGTTTCCTCATTCAGAACGAGACCTAGCATCTTCATTCAGTGCAAGACCTAGAATCAGTGCGAGATCCAGCTTTTTCTTCATCCATTTAGTACGAGACTTTAGTGCGAGACCCATCTTATTTATCAGTGTGAGACCCACCATCTTCATTAGTACGAGGCCCATCATTTTCTTCAGTGCGAGACCATGCATCTTCATCAGTGCGAGACCTAGCATCATCATCCAGTGCGAGACCAGTACGAGACCTAGTATCATCTTCAGTGCGAGACAAGTACGAGACAGAGCGTGATCTAAGTTGGCGGGGCAGAGGTAATAAGTCCCCATCTTCGTGTCAACTTCTTGGGAAAAACAACTAGTGGGCAGTGGCAATAAGTCCCCTTGGTAATCTGGAAGTGATCCTAGCACCCCAGTTGGTGGGCAGCGGCAATAAGTCCCCATAGGATACCAACCAGGAGCATTGGAACGGGTTTCGGTCCCCAGAAGCATCCGAGCATCATCAGCATATCATATCATCTTCTTTTGCATGACATCTACATTTGCATTACAGGTTCTCGACACCTTAGAATGTTCGACATACATTATTTCACTTTACATAGTCAACGCCTTAGAATAGCTTGACATCATTTCATTCATTATAGGTAGTCAACGCTTTAGAATAGCTTGACATCATTTCATTCATTATAGGTTGTCAACACCTTAGAATAGCTTGACATCATATCATCCTTATAGGTAGTCGGCACCTTAGAATAGTCCGACATTACTTCATTTTTACCTTTAGGTGGTCGACGCCTTAGAATCGCTCGACACCCTTCCACTTCACTCATAGGTAGTCAGCGCCTTAGAACAGCTCGACACAACTTGTCAAATTTCAATTGCATGTGGGGTCTTTTTAGATCCAAAATTTTAGGGCATCACTCAAGCATCAACTACCCTTTTCATTTCCATTACAAAGTGTAGTTGACGGGGGGCAATCTGTTATACCCAAAATTTCAACCCCCCGGAAGGGAGTCTCCACTAATAGGCTAGCTTGGTCAAGTAGTGAGGGTTCCTAGTTCCATCGGCACATTTCAGAGTACTAGGCACAACCTGGTCATCTCCAGGGGCATTTTCGTAATTTTTCAAGGCTCCTAAGCCCCCTATAGGCTTTCTCTCTTCTCCAAGGAAGGGTCAAATAAATTCAAAATGCTTTGACATTTTAACCCATGATAGAGGGTGACATTTTGGGCATAATGGCGTTGGAATTTCGATTTTTCGAGTTTCCAATAATTTTCTAGCAATCTCTGATTGAATCTGACGAGAAATTGAATTTAAAAATATTCCAATATCCAAAAAATTCGATTCCACTTTAGAAAAATCAGAAATATCATCCTTTACCCATGTGTAAAATTTCACAATCAAATTCTTTTTGGAAGCCCTTGTGCTAAAACGTCGGTAAATGTTGGTTTTTACCGGATTTTTCTATCTTTAAGGAAGCCTATATAAGGAACCTTATCCCATGATCAAATCAGAACTCAATAACCCTAGACTCTCAAAGGAGGCAGCCGTCTCATTCTCTTCACGTTTTTACACATCCAAGCACCAAAATCACATCAAAAATCCCCCGAAATTACCATCTAAACACACTTTTCAACTCCCAACACATCAACAATCACCAATCATCTACCAAACCACCTCCAAAACGTGAAGAACACCTTCAACAATCAACAACCAGAAGCTCGGGTCGAACTCAATCCGGAACCGGCACCATCGGAGTCTCCGAAGAATCCCGACGTGAAGAATCCTCTTGAATTCAAAGGTAAAACAGGTTACAATTCTACTTTTCTAACTCCCCACGACCTTATTAACTCTCTGTCAAATTTTACGTTCAAACTAACCTTTTTACGCTTCTGTATTGCTAATTGTTTTTGTTTCTGCCTTGTTACTTGTTCGTCAAGTTTCGTGCATAATTTGGCTTCAAATTGCAGTCTTTCAATTACTAACGTCTTGTATACCTTTCAGGCTACACGTGCATAAATTTTGAGCCGAAAACACCTTCGGGAACCACCATAAAACCCCTGTCCGTGGGTGGTCTGGGACCTTGGACCTATGGTCCGGGGCCACGGACGGGTTGTCCGTGGCCACGGACACCCATGGACGGTGGCGGGATTTTAAAATTTTAAAAAATTTAGGTTTTGCTAAACTATGTCCGGGCCTACGAACATCCTGTCCGTGGCCCCGGACTTTTCAAATTTTTGTTTTCTATTTAATTCGACTTTTATTTCCACGTAGGTTAACTGGGGTCCGTGGTTACGGACATTAGGTCCGTGGCTACGGACGGAAACAAAATTTGACCTAATTCTGCCTCCGAAACCCTAGTTTAGGTAATTTCAACTTTCACTTTATTTTTCTGTCAAAAAATGCTAAAAAACACAAAAAAAAAAAAAACAGAAGCTCGCGCACTTAGGTTAAAACGACTCGTAACAAGCCGTAATTAAACTAAGTAGAGGAAAAATGACTTCTAGGGGTAATGAAAGTAATTGAACCCAAATTAAGTCGAATATCAAGCCCCCGAACCCAAACTCTCCTTTCCTAATTTGATCTAGGTAAAAATTAGGTGGCGACTCACAATAGGTTCCAGTGAGCTAGCTTGGGTTTTAATAATTATTGTTATATGACATAGTTATTAATCTTAGGTTATAAGTGTACCTAAAACCCGATTAGATCCTAATCAACTTAATCAACATAGGATAGGGTTTAAAATCGAGGCTCACAGTAACATCACACAAAACCTCAGACATACCAATCCCATCCATCACACAATATAAACCATTCACAATTTCAACATAAAATCATTAAGAAAACAACTCCCAAAATAACATTCAAGTATTACCAACCATTTCTCGCACCAACAAACATAGACATTCACACACCAACAAACATTCACAGATACTAATTGACATTCACCACTTACCATACGACTCCCCCCCTAAAAAGAAAGTTTCTCCAGAAACTTTAATTGCTAACCTTAATCAAAGAGTTCTTGGTGTTGAGTTCTCATCTTGCTCTCTAGTTCCCATGTAGCCTCTTGAACTCCATGATGAGTCCACAAAACTTTAACCAAATCTACAGACTTCCCTCGGGTCTCCCTCGTCTTACGATCCAAGATTTTAATTGGGTGTTCCTCATAAGTTAAATTGGGTGCAACTTCCACTTCGTTCGGTTGCAACACATGTGACTCGTCTCGAACATATCGCTTCAATTGTGATACGTGGAACACATTGTGAACCCTTTCCAAATTCATTGGCAAAGCTAAACAATAAGCTAAATTCCCAACCTTTTCCAATACTTCATATTGACCTATATATTTAGGTGCAAGTTTTCCTTTCTTGCCAAACCGTACCACACTCTTAGTGGGTGAAACCTTCAGGAATACCTTATCATCCTCATTGAATTCTACTGGCCTCCTATGCAAATCAGCGTAAGACTTTTGCCTATCTTGTGCGGCTTTCAACTTCTGCCGAATATTTCTAACCTGCTGGGCCATCTCCTCTGTTAACTCAGGCCCTACGATAACCACCTCATGCGTTTCATTCCAACATAACGGAGTACGACACTTCCTACCGTATAAAGCTTCGTATGGGGCCAACCGGATACTTGAGCGGTAACTGTTGATGTAAAAAAATTCAATCAAGTGCAACTTGTCACTCCATGACCCTTGATAATCCATAGCACAAGCCCGCAACATATCCTCTAAAGTTTGGATAGTTCTTTCCGTCTGCCCATCAGTCTATGGGTGATAAGCTGTGCTGAGGCTCAATTTTGTTCCCATGGCTTTTTGGAATTGCTGCCAAAATCTTGAGACTAACCTAGAACCTTTATCCGAAATAATTTCCATTGGGACTCCGTCGTATTTAACCACATTCTTAATATATGCTTCCACCAGTTGTTCCATAGACCAAGTACTTTTCAATGGAATCAATCTAGTAGTCTTAGTCAATTGATCTACAATCACCCAAATCTGATCCATCCCTCCTCTGGTCGGTGGTAATCCCACTATGAAGTCCATAGATATCGAATCCCATTTCCACATGGGTATATCCAATGGTTGCAACATGCCTCCAGCTTTCTTGTGCTCGAATTTAACCTTTTGACATGTTAAACACTTCGACACATGTTCAGCTATCTCCTTTTTCATGCCTGGCCACCAAAAACTTTTCTTCAAATCTTTATACAACTTATTTCCTCCTGGATATATGGAATAAGCAGAGTTATGAGCTTCCTGCATCAACTTCCTTTCCGATCTACAACCTATTGCTCTGATACCACATTGTAACACCCCATTTTTCCAGCTCCAACATTTTTTTTGAACAATACAGCAGAAGACTTACAACAAACCCAACCCGGTGGTGCTACTGCCACACCCACACTCATTGTGGATGCTAAGGCTAACTACCACCATCTTTTCCGAAATAAGTTTTACTTTCAAACCTTTATATATTCATAATATAACCACAACTTATACCAACTTACATCAACACTGTTAGCTTATACAAAAATGTTTAACCCTGATACATGAGTACTTTTTGGGAATGTTTACACGCCCTCTAACTTCTGATCCTAGTCCTCTTTAGCTCCACTCTCTCGTGCAACTTCATGACTAGGGGAAAACACCATCCTTTCCTGTACCTGTGGTCAGTCATACAATCACAGAGAAAAGACCACAGGGCGTAACGCCAAAATCAGCAACGCCGAGTAACTCCCATCACAACATGTGAAATACATTTTACCTTGTAAAACTCCAAGAATACATAATCATAACAACAAAGATAGTGGAGCAATACAGCCATGACAACAGGATAATAGGGTAGCAGAACCACAATAGGGTTTAACACATAAAACCACAAATTAGCACCACCTGTTGCTTACCTTAACATAAGGTGCATAAATGATCATTCAAACATATTACCAAGTATCATTCATCAAAATAATCAATATCAAACAGCAGGCAATATAGCCAATGTCAAGATCCACTGAGTATAACATTCAACACCATGATACAATTTCCACACGTCCTCGGGCAATCGGTCTTTCGACATAGAGCACTAACACTCTCGACCCCTCGGATAATTCACCTCACCCCATGTCCTTAAGTGTGCACACCCCCTATGAATCATCAATCCATAGAGTAGATCATGATGGCTTAGCTCCAATACATTGGTACGAGTAAATAATAAAAGACCCCAATACACAGGTAGGGGCAGTCTCAGTAAACTCCAATACAATGGTAGGAGTATAATTCATAAACACATTACCGCTTGGCTTAGGCATAACCTTGCCTTTCACCTCACTTCCATATCCATAAAAATAAGATAAATAAACACATAAAGTCAATATAATCACTGTAATAATTGCTGGATAAAAGTAGCATCACAACAGTAAACATCATTATCCACGGTAAACACCTGTACATATAAGTACATCTCAACAGAAAGACTAAATTCATCAAGCTAAGTAATAATCCAGCTTCATTTAACCAATATAAACCTTAATGGTCCTTAAAACACAAGAGACTCGAGTCACACAAGTTATCCCATTCCCGACTGTCAAAACAAAGAACGCTTATAATTTTACAGTCGGTTTCCAAGGCAACTAATCAATAATCACTTTAACAAATGGTTGGGCACTTCCTTGCCTCACCCCACACTTCCATATCAGCATAGCACAAGTTATAGCATCACCAAGATCAATATAACCGGACATAGCAATTGCTGGACAGAAATAACACAACACAATATTTATAATTTACCGTTGTAACAATTTGTGCACTTTTGTGCATCAAAGCATTTTCACTAAGGTTCACTTGAACCAAGCTATCAACCAGCTTCTTATAATCAATATAAACTTAATTAATCTCTAATACACAGAAGAACCAACTCATATAAACATTCCCACCACCACCATTCATTTCGGTTACAACAACAACAATAACTTTTACATTTTGGACAGCTTTGTACATCTTAGCATATCTTGGTAATTACATTACATATAACAAGTATAATTGTTCTCCTTGCTCAATATAAGTCAGACTAACCTCATTGGTCTATAAAATCCAAGAAAAATAACCTATACATCCACACAACCCAACCGGTTTCATCTAGAACACAAATTACAACATTCTTGGAAAGATCTAAGTTTTCTTGTCATTTTAGCCTAAGAAACTCATCAAACTTGCTTCCCACTTTTCCATGGATGTTTATACACCTAATAAGCTTCCTTTATCAAGCAATTCAAGCTAAAAACTCACATAAAAATAATTCAAAACTCCAATATACAGAACCGAATTCTGTTAGGACAGCAATTGGACAGATCTGAATTCTCTTGCTTTTCTAACCTATGAAACCCATCAATTTTGCTTCCCACTTCTTCATGGATGTTCATACACCTATGTAGCATATTTTCCTCCGCAATTCCATTCAAAAACGCAGAGAAAAACCAACTCAAACTCTGTTATACAGAACAGTACACAGCAGCAGTTTTTAGAGCACATTTTGTCATTAAACTTGTTCTAACTTGTCTAGCTTGCTTCATTTGCATAGCCACCAATTTTGCTAGTTAAATAAGAGATTTAAAGCTCTAAGAATCAGCTAGTTCAGGTTCATTCAACCAAGAAAATACAACAATAAATCTGTTCCACTTAAGACCGCAGAAACAACATCATGGAAAAAACAGATTTTGAAAGCTTGTTGTTCAAGGTAGTTACCTTGTTTCTTCTAGCTATTTCTTGCCAATTCTTTGAGATTCCTACAGCTTAATGGTCCTTCCTTCCTTCTCCCTAATTCACCCAGCTCTTGGAGTTGAATTCCCTCTCCTAAAGCTGGCGCCAACAGCAACATAGCAGCAGCACAAAAATTCAGTAGCAGCACCCTTTCTCTCGGTTAACTCCAGCTCTTCTTGCTGTTAATTCTCCTAGCCTCTTTCCACTACCTAGATGTCTACGTGGATGCAGAGATGACAGGAAAAAGATAGATCCAAGATGGGAAATAACGATTGGCACACAACAGCAACGACACTTACTCTTCTTCCTGGTAATTCCCCCTTCAAACTTGTGCGAACAGCACCAGCAAACAACAGCCAATTACCGCACCTTGTTTACGGTAGCATTCTTCTTCTTTGTTGCAAATTCCTTCAGAACCTGAGTGAATTCCCTTCACCTATAGTTGGCGCAAGACAGCAGCTCCAACTTGGCTTGTTCACGGTAATACTTCAGAACTTCCCACGATAATTTTTTTTTTTTTGTAACTTCCTATCACTACTGGATGACTTACGTGGTGCAGGATGATAGGAAAAAGTAGCTCAAGGGGGGGGGGGGGGGGGGGGGGGGGGGGGGGGGGGGGAAGAGGTAATCGGCAGCAGCATCAACTCCAAACCCCTTTTATTCACGGTAATCCTCCAACGTCTCATATGGTAATTTTTTTTTTGTAACTTACTACTACTTCCTAATTGAATTAGGAGAGTGCTACTTGACAGGAATAGAGAGAACTTCAACAGAAGGAGGAGCAACCGGCAACAACAACACCAAACGAGGAGGAAATTCTTTCAGTGATGGCACCTAGTTTACATTGGTGTTTATTTCCTACTGGTTTATATTGTTGGCTGCTCAAAACCAAGACACCAGCACCTACAGGAGGTCGGCAATTCCCAGCTGATAACATTTGTGTATAAAGTAATAATAATCATATAGGACAGAGTTGTTAATCAACACATATATAAGGCGGTTGATTAAAGCTGAAGTGTGATAGCTCTCTTTGTATAGGGATAGGCAGAATTCTTATATTGCTTTATTACCATATAAATGTGTACACACAGAAAGGTAAGGCGGTAACTCTTAGCTGGGTAAGATCAACATTGATTTAAATGATTAAAAGATGACAAGAATTCTAATTATTGTAAAAACGGTAACCTAAATATAGATGAGCAGAATTTATATGTTACTTTTATTGCATATGAGTGTGTACTCTCAGCATGGAAATCGGCTACATACTATAAGATAGGGCTGGTAGAATTTAATATAATATAAGCTGAAATACCCCGTAATTAAAAATAGTGATTAATTAGGCTAATGAATAATTTAGAGGCTTAATTAAGTAAATAATCATGAGGGAACAAATCCCGAAGGAAACGGATCCTTAAAACGGATTAAAATCACTAACGAACCTTAAAGCGCGTTTTTCGAGGTAACCGGGAAAACGTGTCTTTAAGCGGGTCAAATAGACTCGTAACAATTTTGGTCAACTAAATAATCATTAATAAATATTAGTGAAGCTTTAGAACCAATAAAATCAATAAAACGAGAGATTAGTAAAAACTGTCAAAAACGGGAAGTTGTGGGGTAGAAATATAAATAACCAAGACTTATGTGTCCAATAATGTAAAAAGAATTTTTCAAAACCCTTGTGGGTCTGTGTGCTGTCCGATTTCCATTCCCCACACACACACACTTAACTTCCTTTATTTGTAAAAGACAAAAGAATTTAAAAAGCAAAAGTAACTTAACTATACTACTACCTCACATTCTCTCTCTCCTCTACCCATTCCCTTCTCTTCACTCATGTAAAGCTCACCCTCCTCCTCTCTATTTTTTCTCCTCTTGACCGATAACAATGGAGGAAATGAAGAAACACTAAAAACCTCACCTTCTCTCTTCTTGTAACCCCCTCAAATCTCTTCCAAAAAATTACACCATTGTCTTCCTCTCCTCAAGAGCAACACTTCCCTCTTTTCAAAATCCGGAAAAGAGCATTTTCGTTTTCATGGGTATACCCCATTTGGAGCTTCAAGACTACCATTAGAATCACCTCCTTCTCCTTGTCGTTTTGAGGTAAAAATCTTCATGAAACTCCATCTTTTTCTAGCCCTTGTGGGCAAAACGAAATTTAGAAACTAAGCTCTTGTTAATCCTTGTGTTCTAGCCGATTTTGGCCTCATTGGTGGAGTTGGAATCTTGCTCTTGAGCCACTCCAAGCTTTATTTACACCCTTGCAAGGTAATGAGAATTCTAAACCCTAAAACCTACTTAAAGCTTAATAATAGTTAGGGTTAGTTTATAGTGTATTGAAATGTGTATGTATATGGGTTGTAGAGTAGAGAATTTGTGATTACAAAACCGGTAGAGAGAGAAGGAGGAAGAAGAAGCAAGAAGAAGAAGAGAAACGAGGTAAATTACATTCTTTTATGTAGCCTTGTATATACATGTATGTAACAGATTTTTAGGAAGCTAAAATGAGTATTGTTGTAACACCCCAACCGTTAATCTCATCATTACCTCTTAAACCGTTACTAATTACTCCTACTCACGCAGCGGAACTCTAATTACAACGAGGGGTGAAACAACGCCGTTAGCCACCCATGTGGCTAACCAGGCCTTTCTTACATACCGTAACGGTCTGATGAACTGGAACAACCGAGTACTTCATACAACACAATACTCAATTCCTTTCTTTACTATACCGAGTCTACAATATACGGATGCCGATAACATACTCGGACTTACACCTCTTTCAAATGCATTAGTAATTCCTATCTAACTACCCATGCTTCATAGCAGTCCCCGTCCTACTCTCTCGAACGGTGGTCAGCTTCAAGTACCTGCACACTAAAAACGTTCCCCCTAGGGGGTCAGCTTACGCTGAATATGAAATTCGCATATACCGCGTGCTAACCGCGGTACGCCGACTACTTTAGGTCGGATATACATGGAGTTCATATTAATCAAACAACATGCATCATGGCAATACAATATATATGTATATCACACAAGGAATCTACATCCAATCACGGAACACGATTCCTAACTAACATAACAATGTTGTTAGTGGTAACTGGTTACTCTTAGGCATTGAGGGTTATTCCTCACTATGCCTTGTTTACTTATTCAATACCTCACCCGCTCTCTCGGGTTACTTATCCGTATACACACCCATTCTCTTGGGCTACTCATTCTTATACTTACCCATTCTCTCGGGTTACTCATACATATACTCACCCCTTTCTCTCGGGTTATTTATACTCATTATCTCACCCACACTCTTGGGTTATTCATACTCAAGCTCTTGTAGATTCTCGAGACACTACAGGTCTCCTACGTCACGCTTGTTACTCTTATACATACTTAAGCCAAAACTCATGGCTCTCTAGCATAGTCTTACTTCCCCGGTTTCGACCCTACTCTGGGTCTAGCATGGTGGGAAGGTTCAACTAGCTCACGGAACTCTCTCTTAGTTCCTATCTCTTTTACTTAGGTCCGACTACTCTCGGACTACTCTCGTTCCCATACACCTCTCTCGGAGTTATAGTAATATCATGTATATTAGTCTAGAAGCATCATTCTCGATGTTTCTAATGACTTTGGGAACTTACTTAAATTCGGGTAATCTTAGGTTTAAGGGTTACCCTCACAATCATATGCTTGTACATTCGGATATTTTCTTATACCGGGTAAAATCCTCATTTAGGAGGTCGACCGTGTCTCAAGGGAACCACATAGTCCCTTAGGTCTCTTTTACCTTTCTTATATTTCACATCATTGGACTAACTTCAATCCTCTCGATGGAGGTTCATTTATCTCTCCACTCATATTTATTTCGTGGATTGTTTCAATAAGGTTTTCTAACCGTTATCGGGTATTTACTCAACCCGTACATCTCCTCACATTCTAGGGAGTTCATATGTTTACGATATCGTTATACTTTAATCGATAGTTTATGTGTGTTTGCATATTTCCATTGCTTATGAGACTACCCATACTACGGGTTATTAGTCAATCAATACTCACTATGAGTCGGTCTAGGCACTCTGTTAGACCACACCGGCATACAAGTATGTTAGCTCATACAACATACATCAAGGCATACATAATCAAACAAGGGATTATTTTCATGCTTTAATCTTGATTAGGCCGGCACACAAACACACAAATCAGAGTAACTCGGTTAGCATACGGGGCATGAGAAAATCATACCTTTCACCGGGGTTTTCACTTTTACCGTGTCATCTCACCGTCCTCGGGTCACGCACGACTCTCTGATAATGTTTCAAACATTATTATTAATACTAAGCTTATACGGAACATAATTAAATGTTACTCCCGTAGTTACCCCGTTATCCCGTTATCTCGGTTTCACTTTTGTTACTTTAAGCTCTCACTTCTCAAGCACTTCTAACACTTTCTAACACTTCTTAGGGCCTTTACATCTCACCAAACAAGGCCTTAACATCTTATAACATCATTAACATTCAATCCCCCATCATTTAAACCCTTTAAAACACTGTCTGTAGGTTTCTGGGGGTGGTGCGGGACTTGGTCCTCATCCTAAGTCCCGGACCAATTCATTAACTAACTCTCGGGTGAAAAACAATACCTGGTCCGGGACCTTGTCCTGGAGTATAGTCCCGGACCAAAGTAGGGGGTGTGCTCTCGGCATAAAAACAGGGGGTGGTCCGGGTCCTTGTCCATGGACTAGGTCCCGGACCCTGCTAAAACCTGCAACATACATTATTTTTCAACTCCAATTCAATGCTTAATCCACCCCTAATCATTCCCTAATCTTTCCACAAGATTCCTACATGATTAATCACCTTAAAACATGCTCTAAGCCTCTTCAAATCATGGGTTAAACCCTTACACAAATTCTTGCTCCAAATCACAATTTCTTTCATTCTCATTTCTACACTAATGCACACTTGTGCATTCTCAAACCTCTCTTGGCACTTGCATTTTGTTCTCTCTTAATTTGACCAACCCAAACTTCCAAGATAATGCACACCTCATACCAAGTTCCAAGACTCACTCTTAAAGCCTAAAATCTTCTTTGTTTTCTAAAAACTCCTAAGGCACTTACACAACCTCTTTTGCTACAGATTTTTGCACATCTCACCACAATCATCCTCTCATAATCTTGGGTGATCATTTACCCAACTCCAGCTCTAACAACACCAAGCTAAACCTAGGTCATCCTCCTCCTATACCATTACTCAAAGTCCTCCGGTTTCCACCGAAATTTCGCCATAACCCGGCTACTTTTCTAGCTTTCCCCAAAGCTCATATTATCACTTAATTCAACCTAAAACTACCAAACCCACAAGCGTTCTACCAGCATACACACAAAACATAAAACTCATCACTTCCACAAATGCATCACAATGCATAATCCAGAAAGTTCATAGCTCATAAACAAACACTTTATTTCACAAATGTTTTCTCACTTGTATTATTTCTATACAAGCACATTATCATCACAATTATCCTCATCTCAACAAATCACATTTCCACACATGTTTGGGTTCATTCCTTTATTTATTTTCCCTTCCCAATGCTAAAACATTAAGTTAGGCTCCAAGGTAAATTATTTACCTTTGATCACAAGCCTTTCCTCTTTTCACTCCTCTTCTTCCTCTTCTCTTTTCTCTTGCTTGGAAATCGGCCAAAGGCCAAGAAATTGCCCATCTCCCATTAAATATACAAGGCACGAAATGAGTTTAAGTAAAAACACTTAACCTCATTAATTAGAAATGCTTGAAGCTCTAAAATTGATGTTTACCTTGAAACCCTAGGATGGGGTTTTGATCAAGAATCAAAGGGGGAACTCCAAATCACCATTGAAGACTTGGAGAATAGCTCAACAAGGAAAAACCAAGGCATTACAACTTGCCAAAATCGGCCAACACAAGAGGGTGAATAAAAGATGCAATTTCTTTGGATATTTTTACCTTGGGTGAAAGAGGAAGCTTCAAGCTTTAAAATGATGTGCTTCCCTCTTCAAATGGCCAACACCCACAAAAATGAAACTCCTCTTTTTCGAATTTTGAAAAGAGAGAATGATAGAGGGTGTTGAGAGGATCACAAATACGTACTTATTTTTGAATTCGGAGCAAGGACGAGACTTGAGCAAGGAGAAGAAGATGGAGGAAGCTTGCTTGGCTCCCATGTCGCTCTGCACCAGAGAGGGAGGAAAGGAAACGTGGAGAAAGGGGGGAAAAGAAGAAGAAAGGAAAATGAGAGGAAAGAGAGAGAAGGAAATGTTTATGGTTTTTACTTTTTACTTTCCTCTCTCCTCCTTTTCTTTCTCTCTTTATTTATTTGCTACTTATTATGTGAGTGTGTGTGAGAGGCTATTAAAACCGGCCCCCACTACAATATTAAGCTGGAGCGTTTTTTCGGATTCTGATAGAAAACGCCCGTTATTTTACCCGGTTTGGCACTATTCACTAACCGGGCCCGTTTTTTCGGATTTTCTCGTTTCTTTATTTTTAATGGTTATTAAACTTCCATTAATACTTAATTATAGTTATTTAATCAACTATAATTTTTACGGGTCCGTTTGACCACTTAAAGTCGGTTTTCGGGTTTTCTCGAGAAACGTGCTTTAAAACTCCGTTAGCGTTTTAATCCATTATTTGGATCCGTTTTCCTCGGGAATCATTCCCGTATACTAATTAGGCCTAACTAAGCCTTAGGAATCCATCTCGGACCCTTACGAGATCATTTATCTCTTATTTAAATTTAATGCGCATTTTAGCGTTTTTCGCGTTTAACGCATTTTCTCTTTTCTTTTGGTTTTATTCTTTTTACCAATACTCTCTAGGCACAATTAGGCCCTTAATAATTTTATTAGAGTAATTAAATCACCATTTTTAGATCCGGGGTATTAAAATCTACCCCCCTTAGGAACTTTGTCCTCAAAGTTGGTGAATCTAAATGGTTACTCTCATGGGCGTACTATGCCAAGGTTATAATACATGTACAACCTTACAGACTTCACAAGTCTGTCTCATTTCATACTACACATACACACATATCACAGCATGTATAGCAATAAAAAATACTTTTGTTCTCTCTCCATGGAATCGGTCCGAAGACAAGAAGGCACTACAGTCCTCGAATCCATGTTGAGTAATATACTACTGATCCCTCAGGTACCGGTCACGTTGAACACTTACTCTTTCTGGTTCACGGCCGTTTCATGACAAATGGGCACTTACTCTCTCTAGCCCACGGTCCCTTCGGTTCTGATCAAAACATTACACATATACATATCCTCAGGCACACTGGTTGACTCACTCAACACAGGAACATCTCAGGGTACTCTCCCCATCCCGCTGCCTTTGGAAAAATCACACACTGACACCGCCCCAACCGGTCACTTAGGACCGCCGCACGTACGGTGCAATGGTTTCAAAACCAGTACACGCCCACCGTTCTACCGGTCATCAAGACTTAAGGCCACAGCCATCGGCGGGTGATAGCGGTTTCAAAACCAGTTTTCATTTCCATCTTCATACTTGAAGAAAATTCTTTTTCAAAATCTGTTTGAAAATTTTTTTAAAACATCACACAACTCCAAATCAAATTTATGGTAGCTGTATCTTTTCTTAGCGTGATTACTTGTGACCACTTATAGGGAGCTTCAAGAATCATCCAACCCTGATGTGATCAGCATCAGTGTTGAACTATCCTTCCACCCCAATTTGTGTTCGGTTTCCCTTGATCGCTAGCAGACCAAGTTTCACCTCCCACGTCAGTTTCAAACAATCAGATAGTCAAACATTTTCGTTTTCTATCTTTTACTCTTTCTAGTCGTATTCATAAAACAATCTATTTCAATTTATCTTTATCATGGAACTTAAGTCATCCATTATTCTCTATTTGTTTCACTTATCTTGCCCAGGCATTCCATACTTGAGGCCTCATTAGTCAAATTATTACTCAACTTAAAACATACAACATACAACTCCAAAGGATGGAACTCACTCCATCAATCATTCTCAAATAAAATCACCTAGGGAACTCACTCCCTCTTAGGTTACACATTGGTTTCATGCCGATTCATACTCATCATAACTCATGTCTAATCTCACTAGACATATACTATAGGGATTCTCATTCCCTAGGAGTCTCTCTACTCCTCTTTTCATAAATATTACATACTCGTTACTTGCATCTCTCATGCACAATACTTACTCGTTACTTGCATCTCTCATGCACAATACTTATACTTACACAATGAATGGGTACACATGTTTATGTAACATGAGGTCCAAACATCAAAACAATTTCCTTTTTGTGCTATGCACATAGTAGTTTACGCACCAATACGTAAAACATACTCTAAGCGGTTTCTCGCCCTACCCCCCTTAAGAGGGGTTACGCCCGCGTAACCAACCATATGTTATCACTGAACATTGGTTAATTAACTCATAACCGGGTTTGGTTCTAGCCTCTAAGGCTTCAAGAGGTTTATGACATAGGTATACTTAACCCTGAATCGCGGTCCACAAGCTTCTGCTGCGTGACCTGATAACTAGAGCTTAATTCGCTCTTTGGTATTCTCAATGTATATCAATCGTCGCTTGGTATCTCTTACCGTATGCGAATTCGATGAGTTATAGATTTTCTCTCCAACTCTCTGGAAATCTATTTGTATAACTCTGTATACCTTTGTGGTTATTCGCTTACTTTTCCCGACTTATTGTCGGTTGAGGTCAAGCTACTACTTAGCATGTAGTGCTTCCTCGTTTAATAGTGGCTCATGGATTATGTTTGTTTCTTGGTTTTGTACCAGAGTTCTTCATTCATACTACTCTGCATTTTTCCACATATCGATCCTGGGCCCTGTGGGTTACTGCCCACGTTCTTTGTGCATCTTTAGCCAATGGCCGCACGGTTATCTCTCTAAATTCTCACTCAACATGCTTTGTTGACATTTCTCAATTCCTGGCTCTCCCACTCGATCATCACCGCACAAGTGCAATACCAAAACACTCAGTCATACAGAGTGCAGAAGCGTAAACCCTTGACAGTAAATCTCTCATGAGATAGGAATGAACATGTTTCCTTACCACATTTTCTCATCAACTTCATATCATGAACTGGCTATACTCTTACAATGGTTGCTTGCTGCGTACCATGTTCTACTCGTTACAACATTCGCTTATATGGCATCCGCTACTACTTTAGCTGCCGCTCATGTACTCCCGCCATTTATACTATGGCTTGCCATTCACTTAGCTTAATGAATACGTTACTCTTTAAATCTCTCTGCGCACTTGCGCACTGCTTACTCTGCAGTTCATATTACACACATACAGTGTTTATTACTCAACTGATTACTCTATCGGTTTCCTTTGTACTGCCATCAAGGTTCCTCTTTACACACTACTATAGTTCATATGCTCCTTGGCAATATACACATGCTCAAGTTTTACTACACCGCTCTAGCGGTTTCACATTTCATGCCTACGTGGTAGCCTTTCTCTGGAGGATTCACGCAATTGCCGCTCCCTAGGCCCCACAGTAACAAGTGGTATCCCCACTCTAAGGTAGGGGTTCGTGCTCCACAATAACTCTTATGCCTTTATGCATATGTTTTACAACGTTTGGATCTACGTATTGTAGTTGGTTTTATCGGCTTACAAGCCACCTTGCCTCGAGTCATGCTCCATGCGGCTGTTTATATAGGTTTCTTCTTCTCCGTATGCCATTAAATGGTTAGGAGGTATTATGGGCTTTTGATATGGTTGTCTCACCACTCTTCCGAACTTGGAAGGCCCTTTTTTATAGTATTTAATTCATGCCCTCTAGCAATTTAGGGTATCCCGTGTTACAAGGGATCCCTTCGGGTTTTACCCGAGTGTTTGCTTAAACACTTGTGTTCTCAACACGATGTTTCGTTCAAGTACTGTTGACTCCGGCACCCTTCTCGGATTGCTCCTGGGTGTTACTGAGTAATGCCATTACATCTGCTTGTACTCATGGTTATGTTCAGTTGTGACTTCGCCTTGCGGCTATGTCCTTGACTATCCCGTTTAGGGTTGTAATGTCTCCCATTATTGGGTAGATCCTTGGTACTTTAATACCTTCTAGGTCTGGTCATTATTCTCTTCAGTGAGGTATAAAATGGGAATTCTATCCCGTTTATCGTACATTAATAAGTTCATTTAGGCATTCGCCGTAGTATTTACACTGGTATTCACCCAGTTATTAGGTATTTCCTGAGACATATCCAATGTCTGTGCTTAATACTCTGTGCTTCTCGCACTTCTTAACGTTATGTTCTTAGATCCATCATCTTACTGGATTCTTGACTCCCTTAACTTGGTAAGCTTCCTTGTATTCTTCGATCATTCGAGATATCCAACTGTCTTGGTTTGAATTGGCTCTTTCGTCCGTAGTATGGAGTGGCTACTTCCCGTGCTCCGTACTCTACTTGTATACATACATGGAGTATCTTATTGATACGTTACCACCTACCCGACTAACTCATAATTGGTCTGTCAGGCCCGCAAGCTCCTTCGGAGTGCGGTCGTTCCATGTCTCGTTTAGTATACCGTAGTGTCGGTCACACGCCTAAGTGAAGTATCCTGTTGCCAACTCCTCTTATATCGTCCTATGATAACTTACCGTCATTCTCTGGTTTGGTTTAAAAATTCGGGGGTTTTTGGAAAATTTTATGTTTGAAAGAAAATTCGGGTTTTAAAAGTAAGCTCTTCATGGCATTTCAATGCCGGCTGATTCTTACCCAGTCCAGCTTCTTGCTGGCCGGTATGTTCTTTATACACTGATCAGGCCGTTATGCCTTTTCAAGGTTTCGTTTCACAATTCTTAGGGTTTGTGGTGCTATATTGGCTTCTCTTGCCGTCTTGGTACTTGCTAAGTACTGGTCGCTTGTCAAAGCTCTTCTTAAAAGTCCCGTTAATTCTGCACTTGCCGTGGCAAGTGCGCGGTACAGGCGGTTTTTTAGGTTAACTCATACCGGTCACGGTATTGTTCACATTGTATTTGGTAGCCTCGTTGGCTCTTCCTTGATCCCCTAGTTGGATAACTGCTCCTTGGAGCTGATTGTCATTCCTCTTGATATGACTGTCGTTCATTTAGGAGCTCCTCCACTCTCGGAGTTCCTTAATTACTTAGTGCTTTGTTTTACCTCGTTGCTCGTTCCCACATCTTTACTGTGGTTACCGAGGTTAAAGTCATTTAGGCACTACTTCTGTAGTCCCATTCGGGTATATCCCGTAGCTATGCTCGTAGCTGTTTAAGCTGTATCAGTTAAGTATTGCAACCTCTTCGGGCGTGGCAGGGTGGGTGTATCTACTCTTGACTAGATTCTTAGTCGGTTAGTGTACCGTTGATGGTATTATTTAATTATGGCGGTCCGTAGACATGTGTCTCGGTTTTTGTTACTATCATTGCTTCTCATTAATCCGCCTTCTTGCACGGTTAGTGCTTTCTTCTTCTTGCTGCTTCTCGGCTAGCCAGGTTCTCGCGACTGCTAAGCATGTCGCCCCAAGCTGCCACAGATTCCAGTCTCCTTGGATTAGGATTTCTCGATCTCCCGCCATTAAGTGCGGTTATTATCGTTCCAGCGGGATCCGTCTCCGGGATTCTCGGTTCTCGGGATCTACCGCATGATAGGTTCTAGTTCATATTGAAATATTAAATAACTGCCAGTTTGGGTTTCCCCGTCTCTCTGGCGTTCTTCCCCAAGCTTTCAATACGGGGGTTTGTGGAGGGCGGGTTTGGTATTGTAGGTATCCAGAACATACTGGAAGTTCCTATCTAGCGCATCTCTCACGCTACCTACCACTCAACCCTAGCCCTAAGTCTCTAATTCCTAACTCGGTATCTCCTAAGCTCGGTATTTCCAGTCATCAGAGTGATACTTCGCTCTGATACCATTTTTGTAACACCCCAACCGTTAATCTCATCATTACCTCTTAAACCGTTACTAATTACTTCTCTCTCACGCAGCGGAACTCTAATTACAACGAGGGGTGAAACAACGCCGTTAGCCCCCATGTGGCTAACCAGGCCTTTCTTACTACCGTAACGGTCTGATGAACTGGAACAACCGAGTACTTCATACAACACAATACTCAATTCCTTTCTTTACTATACCGTCTACAATACGGATGCCGATAACATACTCGGACTTACACCTCTTTCAAATGCATTAGTAATTCCTATCTAACTACCCATGCTTCATAGCAGTCCCCGTCCTACTCTCTCGAACGGTGGTCAGCTTCAAGTACCTGCACACTAAAAACGTTCCCCCTAGGGGGTCAGCTTACGCTGAATATGAAATTCGCATATACCGCGTGCTAACCGCGGTACGCCGACTACTTTGGGTCGGATATACATGGAGTTCATATTAATCAAACAACATGCATCATGGCAATACAATATATATGTATATCACACAAGGAATCTACATCCAATCACGGAACACGATTCCTAACTAACATAACAATGTTGTTAGTGGTAACTGGTTACTCTTAGGCATTGAGGGTTATTCCTCACTATGCCTTGTTTACTTATTCAATACCTCACCCGCTCTCTCGGGTTACTTATCCGTATACACACCCATTCTCTTGGGCTACTCATTCTTATACTTACCCATTCTCTCGGTTACTCATACATATACTCACCCCTTTCTCTCGGGTTATTTATACTCATTATCTCACCCACACTCTTGGGTTATTCATACTCAAGCTCTTGTAGATTCTCGAGACACTACAGGTCTCCTACGTCACGATTGTTACTCTTATACATACTTAAGCCAAAACAAACTGGCATCTTAAGCAATCTTACTTCCCCGGTTTCGACTACTTGGGTCTAGCATGGTGGGAAGGTTCAACTAGCTCACGGAACTCTCTCTTAGTTCCTATCTCTTTTACTTAGGTCCGACTACTCTCGGACTACTCTCGTTCCCATACACTCCTCTCTCGGAGTTATAGTAATATCATGTATATTAGTCTAGAAGCATCATTCTCGATGTTTCTAATGACTTTGGGAACTTACTTAAATTCGGGTAATCTTAGGTTTAAGGGTTACCCTCACAATCATATGCTTGTACATTCGGATATTTTCTTATACCGGGTAAAATCCTCATTTAGGAGGTCGACCGTGTCTCAAGGGAACCACATAGTCCCTTAGGTCTCTTTTACCTTTCTTATATATTCACATCATTGGACTAACTTCAATCCTCTCGATGGAGGTTCATCTATCTCTCCACTCATATTTATTTCGTGGATTGTTTCAATAAGGTTTTCTAACCGTTATCGGGTATTTACTCAACCCGTACATCTCCTCACATTCTAGGGAGTTCATATGTTTACGATATCATTATACTTTAATCGATAGTTTATGTGTGTTTGCATATTTCCATTGCTTATGAGACTACCCGTACTACGGGTTATTAGTCAATCAATACTCACTATGAGTCGGTCTAGGCACTCTGTTAGACCACACCGGCATACAAGTATGTTAGCTCATACAACATACATCAAGGCATACATAATCAAACAAGGGATTATTTTCATGCTTTAATCTTGATTAGGCCGGCACACAAACACACAAATCAGAGTAACTCGGTTAGCATACGGGGCATGAGAAAATCATACCTTTCACCGGGGTTTTCACTTTTACCGTGTCATCTCACCGTCCTCGGGTCACGCACGACTCTCTGATAATGTTTCAAACATTATTATTAATACTAAGCTTATACGGAACATAATTAAATGTTACTCCCGTAGTTACCCCGTTATCCCGTTATCTCGGTTTCACTTTTGTTACTTTAAGCTCTCACTTCTCAAGCACTTCTAACACTTTCTAACACTTCTTAGGGCCTTTACATCTCACCAAACAAGGCCTTAACATCTTATAACATCATTAACATTCAATCCCCCATCATTTAAACCCTTTAAAACACTGTATGTAGGTTTCTGGGGGTGGTGCGGGACTTGGTCCTCATCCTAAGTCCCGGACCAATTCATTAACTAACTCTCGGGTGAAAAACAATACCTGGTCCGGGACCTTGTCCTGGAGTATAGTCCCGGACCAAAGCAGGGGGTGTGCTCTCGGCATAAAAACAGGGGGTGGTCCGGGTCCTTGTCCATGGACTAGGTCCCGGACCCTCTAAAACCTGCAACATACATTATTTTTCAACTCCAATTCAATGCTTAATCCACCCCTAATCTTTCCACAAGATTCCTACATGATTAATCACCTTAAAACATGCTCTAAGCCTCTTCAAATCATGGGTTAAACCCTTACACAAATTCTTGCTCCAAATCACAATTTCTTTCATTCTCATTTCTACACTAATGCACACTTGTGCATTCTCAAACCTCTCTTGGCACTTGCATTTTGTTCTCTCTTAATTTGACCAACCCAAACTTCCAAGATAATGCACACCTCATACCAAGTTCCAAGACTCACTCTTAAAGCCTAAAATCTTCTTTGTTTTCTAAAAACTCCTAAGGCACTTACACAACCTCTTTTGCTACAGATTTTTGCACATCTCACCACAATCATCCTCTCATAATCTTGGGTGATCATTTACCCAACTCCAGCTCTAACAACACCAAGCTAAACCTAGGTCATCCTCCTCCTATACCATTACTCAAAGTCCTCCGGTTTCCACCGAAATTTCGCCATAACCCGGCTACTTTTCTAGCTTTCCCCAAAGCTCATATTATCACTTAATTCAACCTAAAACTACCCACAAGCGTTCTACCAGCATACACACAAAACATAAAACTCATCACTTCCACAAATGCATCACAATGCATAATCCAGAAAGTTCATAGCTCATAAACAAACACTTTATTTCACAAATGTTTTCTCACTTGTATTATTTCTATACAAGCACATTATCATCACAATTATCCTCATCTCAACAAATCACATTTCCACACATGTTTGGGTTCATTCCTTTATTTATTTTCCCTTCCCAATGCTAAAACATTAAGTTAGGCTCCAAGGTAAATTATTTACCTTTGATCACAAGCCTTTCCTCTTTTCACTCCTCTTCTTCCTCTTCTCTTTTCTCTTGCTTGGAAATCGGCCAAAGGCCAAGAAATTGCCCATCTCCCATTAAATATACAAGGCACGAAATGAGTTTAAGTAAAAACACTTAACCTCATTAATTAGAAATGCTTGAAGCTCTAAAATTGATGTTTACCTTGAAACCCTAGGATGGGGTTTTGATCAAGAATCAAAGGGGGAACTCCAAATCACCATTGAAGACTTGGAGAATAGCTCAACAAGGAAAAACCAAGGCATTACAACTTGCCAAAATCGGCCAACAAGAGGGTGAATAAAAGATGCAATTTCTTTGGATATTTTTACCTTGGGTGAAAGAGGAAGCTTCAAGCTTTAAAATGATGTGCTTCCCTCTTCAAATGGCCAACACCCACAAAAATGAAACTCCTCTTTTTCGAATTTTGAAAAGAGAGAATGATAGAGGGTGTTGAGAGGATCACAAATACGTACTTATTTTTGAATTCGGAGCAAGGACGAGACTTGAGCAAGGAGAAGAAGATGGAGGAAGCTTGCTTGGCTCCCATGTCGCTCTGCACCAGAGAGGGAGGAAAGGAAACGTGGAGAAAGGGGGGAAAAGAAGAAGAAAGGAAAATGAGAGGAAAGAGAGAGAGAAGGAAATGTTTATGGTTTTTACTTTTTACTTTCCTCTCTCCTCCTTTTCTTTCTCTCTTTATTTATTTGCTAGCTTATTATGTGAGTGTGTGTGAGAGGCTATTAAAACCGGCCCCCACTACAATATTAAGCTGGAGCGTTTTTTCGGATTCTGATAGAAAACGCCCGTTATTTTACCCGGTTTGGCACTATTCACTAACCGGGCCCGTTTTTTCGGATTTTCTCGTTTCTTTATTTTTAATGGTTATTAAACTTCCATTAATACTTAATTATAGTTATTTAATCAACTATAATTTTTACGGGTCCGTTTGACCACTTAAAGTCGCGTTTTCGGGTTTTCTCGAGAAACGTGCTTTAAAACTCCGTTAGCGTTTTAATCCATTATTTGGATCCGTTTTCCTCGGGAATCATTCCCGTATACTAATTAGGCCTAACTAAGCCTTAGGAATCCATCTCGGACCCTTACGAGATCATTTATCTCTTATTTAAATTTAATGCGCATTTTAGCGTTTTTCGCGTTTAACGCATTTTCTCTTTTCTTTTGGTTTTATTCTTTTTACCAATACTCTCTAGGCACAATTAGGCCCTTAATAATTTTATTAGAGTAATTAAATCACCATTTTTAGATCCGGGGTATTAAAATCTACCCCCCTTAGGAACTTTGTCCTCAAAGTTGGTGAATCTAAATGGTTACTCTCATGGGCGTACTATGCCAAGGTTATAATACATGTACAACCTTACAGACTTCACAAGTCTGTCTCATTTCATACTACACATACCTCACACATATCACAGCATGTATAGCAATAAAAAATACTTTTGTTCTCTCTCCATGGAATCGGTCCGAAGACAAGAAGGCACTACAGTCCTCGAATCCATGTTGAGTAATATACTACTGATCCCTCAGGTACCGGTCACGTTGAACACTTACTCTTTCTGGTTCACGGCCGTTTCATGACAAATGGGCACTTACTCTCTCTAGCCCACGGTCCCTTCGGTTCGGATCAAAACATTACACATATACATATCCTCAGGCACACTGGTTGACTCACTCAACACAGGAACATCTCAGGGTACTCTCCCCATCCCGCTGCCTTTGGAAAAATCACACACTGACACCGCCCCAACCGGTCACTTAGGACCGCCGCACGTACGGTGCAATGGTTTCAAAACCAGTACACGCCCACCGTTCTACCGGTCATCAAGACTTAAGGCCACAGCCATCGGCGGGTGATAGCGGTTTCAAAACCAGTTTTCGTTTCCATCTTCATACTTGAAGAAAATTCTTTTTCAAAATCTGTTTGAAAATTCTTTTTAAAACATCACACAACTCCAAATCAAATTTATGGTAGCTGTATCTTTTCTTAGCGTGATTACTTGTGACCACTTATAGGGAGCTTCAAGAATCATCCAACCCTGATGTGATCAGCATCAGTGTTGAACTATCCTTCCACCCCAATTTGTGTTCGGTTTCCCTTGATCGCTAGCAGACCAAGTTTCACCTCCCACGTCAGTTTCAAACAATCAGATAGTCAAACATTTTCGTTTTCTATCTTTTACTCTTTCTAGTCGTATTCATAAAACAATCTATTTCAATTTATCTTTATCATGGAACTTAAGTCATCCATTATTCTCTATTTGTTTCACTTATCTTGCCCAGGCATTCCATACTTGAGGCCTCATTAGTCAAATTATTACTCAACTTAAAACATACAACATACAACTCCAAAGGATGGAACTCACTCCATCAATCATTCTCAAATAAAATCACCTAGGGAACTCACTCCCTCTTAGGTTACACATTGGTTTCATGCCGATTCATACTCATCATAACTCATGTCTAATCTCACTAGACATATACTATAGGGATTCTCATTCCCTAGGAGTCTCTCTACTCCTCTTTTCATAAATATTACATACTCGTTACTTGCATCTCTCATGCACAATACTTACTCGTTACTTGCATCTCTCATGCACAATACTTATACTTACACAATGAATGGGTACACATGTTTATGTAACATGAGGTCCAAACATCAAAACAATTTCCTTTTTGTGCTATGCACATAGTAGTTTACGCACCAATACGTAAAACATACTCTAAGCGGTTTCTCGCCCTACCCCCCTTAAGAGGGGTTACGCCCGCGTAACCAACCATATGTTATCACTGAACATTGGTTAATTAACTCATAACCGGGTTTGGTTCTAGCCTCTAAGGCTTCAAGAGGTTTATGACATAGGTATACTTAACCCTGAATCGCGGTCCACAAGCTTCTGCTGCGTGACCTGATAACTAGAGCTTAATTCGCTCTTTGGTATTCTCAATGTATATCAATCGTCGCTTGGTATCTCTTACCGTATGCGAATTCGATGAGTTATAGATTTTCTCTCCAACTCTCTGGAAATCTATTTGTATAACTCTGTATACCTTTGTGGTTATTCGCTTACTTTTCCCGACTTATTGTCGGTTGAGGTCAAGCTACTACTTAGCATGTAGTGCTTCCTCGTTTAATAGTGGCTCATGGATTATGTTTGTTTCTTGGTTTTGTACCAGAGTTCTTCATTCATACTACTCTGCATTTTTTCCACATATCGATCCTGGGCCCTGTGGGTTACTGCCCACGTTCTTTGTGCATCTTTAGCCAATGGCCGCACGGTTATCTCTCTAAATTCTCACTCAACATGCTTTGTTGACATTTCTCAATTCCTGGCTCTCCCACTCGATCATCACCGCACAAGTGCAATACCAAAACACTCAGTCATACAGAGTGCAGAAGCGTAAACCCTTGACAGTAAATCTCTCATGAGATAGGAATGAACATGTTTCCTTTACCACATTTTCTCATCAACTTCATATCATGAACTGGCTATACTCTTACAATGGTTGCTTGCTGCGTACCATGTTCTACTCGTTACAACATTCGCTTATATGGCATCCGCTACTACTTTAGCTGCCGCTCATGTACTCCCGCCATTTATACTATGGCTTGCCATTCACTTAGCTTAATGAAATACGTTACTCTTTAAAATCTCTCTGCGCACTTGCGCACTGCTTACTCTGCAGTTCATATTACACACATACAGTGTTTATTACTCAACTGATTACTCTATCGGTTTCCTTTGTACTGCCATCAAGGTTCCTCTTTACACACTACTATAGTTCATATGCTCCTTGGCAATATACACATGCTCAAGTTTTACTACACCGCTCTAGCGGTTTCACATTTCATGCCTACGTGGTAGCCTTTCTCTGGAGGATTCACGCAATTGCCGCTCCCTAGGCCCCACAGTAACAAGTGGTATCCCCACTCTAAGGTAGGGGTTCGTGCTCCACAATAACTCTTATGCCTTTATGCATATGTTTTACAACGTTTGGATCTACGTATTGTAGTTGGTTTTATCGGCTTACAAGCCACCTTGCCTCGAGTCATGCTCCATGCGGCTGTTTATATAGGTTTCTTCTTCTCCGTATGCCATTAAATGGTTAGGAGGTATTTATGGGCTCTTTGATATGGTTGTCTCACCACTCTTCCGAACTTGGAAGGCCCTTTTTTACTAGGTATTAATTCATGCCCTCTAGCAATTTAGGGTATCCCGTGTTACAAGGGATCCCTTCGGGTTTTACCCGAGTGTTTGCTTAAACACTTGTGTTCTCAACACGATGTTTCGTTCAAGTACTGTTGACTCCGGCACCCTTCTCGGATTGCTCCTGGGTGTTACTGAGTAATGCCATTACATCTAGCTTGTACTCATGGTTATGTTCAGTTGTGACTTCGCCTTGCGGCTATGTCCTTGACTATCCCGTTTAGGGTTGTAATGTCTCCCATTATTGGGTAGATCCTTGGTACTTTCTAATACCTTCTAGGTCTGGTCATTATTCTCTTCAGTGAGGTATAAAATGGGAATTCTATCCCGTTTATCGTACATTAATAAGTTCATTTAGGCATTCGCCGTAGTATTTACACTGGTATTCACCCAGTTATTAGGTATTTCCTGAGACATATCCAATGTCTGTGCTTAATACTCTGTGCTTCTCGCACTTCTTAACGTTATGTTCTTAGATCCATCATCTTACTGGATTCTTGACTCCCTTAACTTGGTAAGCTTCCTTGTATTCTTCGATCATTCGAGATATCCAACTGTCTTGGTTTGAATTGGCTCTTTCGTCCGTAGTATGGAGTGGCTACTTCCCGTGCTCCGTACTCTACTTGTATACATACATGGAGTATCTTATTGATACGTTACCACCTACCCGACTAACTCATAATTGGTCTGTCAGGCCCGCAAGCTCCTTCGGAGTGCGGTCGTTCCATGTCTCGTTTAGTATACCGTAGTGTCGGTCACACGCCTAAGTGAAGTATCCTGTTGCCAAACTCCTCTTATATCGTCCTATGATAACTTACGTCATTCTCTGGTTTGGTTTAAAAATTCGGGGGTTTTTGGAAAATTTTATGTTTGAAAGAAAATTCGGGTTTTAAAAGTAAGCTCTTCATGGCATTTCAATGCCGGCTGATTCTTACCCAGTCCAGCTTCTTGCTGGCCGGTATGTTCTTTATACACTGATCAGGCCGTTATGCCTTTTCAAGGTTTCGTTTCACAATTCTTAGGGTTTGTGGTGCTATATTGGCTTCTCTTGCCGTCTTGGTACTTGCTAAGTACTGGTCGCTTGTCAAAGCTCTTCTTAAAAGTCCCGTTAATTCTGCACTTGCCGTGGCAAGTGCGCGGTACAGGCGGTTTTTTAGGTTAACTCATACCGGTCACGGTATTGTTCACATTGTATTTGGTAGCCTCGTTGGCTCTTCCTTGATCCCCTAGTTGGATAACTGCTCCTTGGAGCTGATTGTCATTCCTCTTGATATGACTGTCGTTCATTTAGGAGCTCCTCCACTCTCGGAGTTCCTTAATTACTTAGTGCTTTGTTTTACCTCGTTGCTCGTTCCCACATCTTTACTGTGGTTACCGAGGTTAAAGTCATTTAGGCACTACTTCTGTAGTCCCATTCGGGTATATCCCGTAGCTATGCTCGTAGCTGTTTAAGCTGTATCAGTTAAGTATTGCAACCTCTTCGGGCGTGGCAGGGTGGGTGTATCTACTCGACTAGATTCTTAGTCGGTTAGTGTACCGTTGATGGTATTATTTAATTATGGCGGTCCGTAGACATGTGTCTCGGTTTTTGTTACTATCATTGCTTCTCATTAATCCGCCTTCTTGCACGGTTAGTGCTTTCTTCTTGCTACTGCTCGGCTAGCCAGGTTCTCGCGACTGCTAAGCATGTCGCCCCAAGCTGCCACAGATTCCAGTCTCCTTGGATTAGGATTTCTCGATCTCCCGCCATTAAGTGCGGTTATTATCGTTCCAGCGGGATCCGTCTCCGGGATTCTCGGTTCTCGGGATCTACCGCATGATAGGTTCTAGTTCATATTGAAATATTAAATAACTGCCAGTTTGGGTTTCCCCGTCTCTCTGGCGTTCTTCCCCAAGCTTTCAATACGGGGGTTGTGGAGGGCGGGTTTGGTATTGTAGGTATCCAGAACATACTGGAAGTTCCTATCTAGCGCATCTCTCACGCTACCACTCAACCCATAGCCCTAAGTCTCTAATTCCTAACTCGGTATCTCCTAAGCTCGGTATTTCCAGTCATCAGAGTGATACTTCGCTCTGATACCATTTTTGTAACACCCCAACCGTTAATCTCATCATTACCTCTTAAACCGTTACTAATTACTTCTACTCACGCAGCGGAACTCTAATTACAACGAGGGGTGAAACAACGCCGTTAGCCACCCATGTGGCTAACCAGGCCTTTCTTACATACCGTAACGGTCTGATGAACTGGAACAACCGAGTACTTCATACAACACAATACTCAATTCCTTTCTTTACTATACCGAGTCTACAATATACGGATGCCGATAACATACTCGGACTTACACCTCTTTCAAATGCATTAGTAATTCCTATCTACTACCCATGCTTCATAGCAGTCCCCGTCCTACTCTCTCGAACGGTGGTCAGCTTCAAGTACCTGCACACTAAAAACGTTCCCCCTAGGGGGTCAGCTTACGCTGAATATGAAATTCGCATATACCGCGTGCTAACCGCGGTACGCCGACTACTTTAGGTCGGATATACATGGAGTTCATATTAATCAAACAACATGCATCATGGCAATACAATATATATGTATATCACACAAGGAATCTACATCCAATCACGGAACACGATTCCTAACTAACATAACAATGTTGTTAGTGGTAACTGGTTACTCTTAGGCATTGAGGGTTATTCCTCACTATGCCTTGTTTACTTATTCAATACCTCACCCGCTCTCTCGGGTTACTTATCCGTATACACACCCATTCTCTTGGGCTACTCATTCTTATACTTACCCATTCTCTCGGGTTACTCATACATATACTCACCCCTTTCTCTCGGGTTATTTATACTCATTATCTCACCCACACTCTTGGGTTATTCATACTCAAGCTCTTGTAGATTCTCGAGACACTACAGGTCTCCTACGTCACGATTGTTACTCTTATACATACTTAAGCCAAAACTCATGGCTCTCTAGCATAGTCTTACTTCCCCGGTTTCGACCCTACTCTGGGTCTAGCATGGTGGGAAGGTTCAACTAGCTCACGGAACTCTCTCTTAGTTCCTATCTCTTTTACTTAGGTCCGACTACTCTCGGACTACTCTCGTTCCCATACACTCCTCTCTCGGAGTTATAGTAATATCATGTATATTAGTCTAGAAGCATCATTCTCGATGTTTCTAATGACTTTGGGAACTTACTTAAATTCGGGTAATCTTAGGTTTAAGGGTTACCCTCACAATCATATGCTTGTACATTCGGATATTTTCTTATACCGGGTAAAATCCTCATTTAGGAGGTCGACCGTGTCTCAAGGGAACCACATAGTCCCTTAGGTCTCTTTTACCTTTCTTATATATTCACATCATTGGACTAACTTCAATCCTCTCGATGGAGGTTCATCTATCTCTCCACTCATATTTATTTTGTGGATTGTTTCAATAAGGTTTTCTAACCGTTATCGGGTATTTACTCAACCCGTACATCTCCTCACATTCTAGGGAGTTCATATGTTTACGATATCATTATACTTTAATCGATAGTTTATGTGTGTTTGCATATTTCCATTGCTTATGAGACTACCCGTACTACGGGTTATTAGTCAATCAATACTCACTATGAGTCGGTCTAGGCACTCTGTTAGACCACACCGGCATACAAGTATGTTAGCTCATACAACATACATCAAGGCATACATAATCAAACAAGGGATTATTTTCATGCTTTAATCTTGATTAGGCCGGCACACAAACACACAAATCAGAGTAACTCGGTTAGTATACGGGGCATGAGAAAATCATACCTTTCACCGGGGTTTTCACTTTTACCGTGTCATCTCACCGTCCTCGGGTCACGCACGACTCTCTGATAATGTTTCAAACATTATTATTAATACTAAGCTTATACGGAACATAATTAAATGTTACTCCCGTAGTTACCCCGTTATCCCGTTATCTCGGTTTCACTTTTGTTACTTTAAGCTCTCACTTCTCAAGCACTTCTAACACTTTCTAACACTTCTTAGGGCCTTTACATCTCACCAAACAAGGCCTTAACATCTTATAACATCATTAACATTCAATCCCCCATCATTTAAACCCTTTAAAACACTGTATGTAGGTTTCTGGGGGTGGTGCGGGACTTGGTCCTCATCCTAAGTCCCGGACCAATTCATTAACTAACTCTCGGGTGAAAAACAATACCTGGTCCGGGACCTTGTCCTGGAGTATAGTCCCGGACCAAAGCAGGGGGTGTGCTCTCGGCATAAAAACAGGGGGTGGTCCGGGTCCTTGTCCATGGACTAGGTCCCGGACCCTTCTAAAACCTGCAACATACATTATTTTTCAACTCCAATTCAATGCTTAATCCACCCCTAATCATTCCCTAATCTTTCCACAAGATTCCTACATGATTAATCACCTTAAAACATGCTCTAAGCCTCTTCAAATCATGGGTTAAACCCTTACACAAATTCTTGCTCCAAATCACAATTTCTTTCATTCTCATTTCTACACTAATGCACACTTGTGCATTCTCAAACCTCTCTTGGCACTTGCATTTTGTTCTCTCTTAATTTGACCAACCCAAACTTCCAAGATAATGCACACCTCATACCAAGTTCCAAGACTCACTCTTAAAGCCTAAAATCTTCTTTGTTTTCTAAAAACTCCTAAGGCACTTACACAACCTCTTTTGCTACAGATTTTTGCACATCTCACCACAATCATCCTCTCATAATCTTGGGTGATCATTTACCCAACTCCAGCTCTAACAACACCAAGCTAAACCTAGGTCATCCTCCTCCTATACCATTACTCAAAGTCCTCCGGTTTCCACCGAAATTTCGCCATAACCCGGCTACTTTTCTAGCTTTCCCCAAAGCTCATATTATCACTTAATTCAACCTAAAACTACCAAACCCACAAGCGTTCTACCAGCATACACACAAAATAAAACTCATCACTTCCACAAATGCATCACAATGCATAATCCAGAAAGTTCATAGCTCATAAAAACACTTTATTTCACAAATGTTTTCTCACTTGTATTATTTCTATACAAGCACATTATCATCACAATTATCCTCATCTCAACAAATCACATTTCCACACATGTTTGGGTTCATTCCTTTATTTATTTTCCCTTCCCAATGCTAAAACATTAAGTTAGGCTCCAAGGTAAATTATTTACCTTTGATCACAAGCCTTTCCTCTTTTCACTCCTCTTCTTCCTCTTCTCTTTTCTCTTGCTTGGAAATCGGCCAAAGGCCAAGAAATTGCCCATCTCCCATTAAATATACAAGGCACGAAATGAGTTTAAGTAAAAACACTTAACCTCATTAATTAGAAATGCTTGAAGCTCTAAAATTGATGTTTACCTTGAAACCCTAGGATGGGGTTTTGATCAAGAATCAAAGGGGGAACTCCAAATCACCATTGAACTTGGAGAATAGCTCAACAAGGAAAAACCAAGGCATTACAACTTGCCAAAATCGGCCAACACAAGAGGGTGAATAAAAGATGCAATTTCTTTGGATATTTTTACCTTGGGTGAAAGAGGAAGCTTCAAGCTTTAAAATGATGTGCTTCCCTCTTCAAATGGCCAACACCCACAAAAATGAAACTCCTCTTTTTCGAATTTTGAAAAGAGAGAATGATAGAGGGTGTTGAGAGGATCACAAATACGTACTTATTTTTGAATTCGGAGCAAGGACGAGACTTGAGCAAGGAGAAGAAGATGGAGGAAGCTTGCTTGGCTCCCATGTCGCTCTGCACCAGAGAGGGAGGAAAGGAAACGTGGAGAAAGGGGGGAAAAGAAGAAGAAAGGAAAATGAGAGGAAAGAGAGAGAGAAGGAAATGTTTATGGTTTTTACTTTTTACTTTCCTCTCTCCTCCTTTTCTTTCTCTCTTTATTTATTTGCTAGCTTATTATGTGAGTGTGTGTGAGAGGCTATTAAAACCGGCCCCCACTACATATTAAGCTGGAGCGTTTTTTCGGATTCTGATAGAAAACGCCCGTTATTTTACCCGGTTTGGCACTATTCACTAACCGGGCCCGTTTTTTCGGATTTTCTCGTTTCTTTATTTTTAATGGCTATTAAACTTCCATTAATACTTAATTATAGTTATTTAATCAACTATAATTTTTACGGGTCCGTTTGACCACTTAAAGTCGCATTTTCGGGTTTTCTCGAGAAACATGCTTTAAAACTCCGTTAGCGTTTTAATCCATTATTTGGATCCGTTTTCCTCGGGAATCATTCCCGTATACTAATTAGGCCTAACTAAGCCTTAGGAATCCATCTCGGACCCTTACGAGATCATTTATCTCTTATTTAAATTTAATGCGCATTTTAGCGTTTTCGCGTTAACGCATTTTCTCTTTTCTTTTGGTTTTATTCTTTTTACCAATACTCTCTAGGCACAATTAGGCCCTTAATAATTTTATTAGAGTAATTAAATCACCATTTTTAGATCCGGGGTATTAAAATTGTAATTAGTAGTGTAGTAATAGTGTAATGTGTAGGAGAACATAAGTATTTTGAACCTTTAAAAGACATGTAAAAACTATTGAAACCTAAATGGGAATTGTATGTAATGTGCAGGAATTTCTAATGTTGTTAGAGTGGTATTTGTGTATGAGAGATTGAGCATATTTGTATTGGCTGAAACAGGTGAAATAAGTGTTGAATTGTGAACTAGAATATGTGGTGAGAGTGTAAAAATATAGGGGAGACCATGGCGAAATTTATATAGGATTAGAACACTTAGTGAATTTTAAACTCGGTGAATAAGGTAGGTTGTAACAGATTTCGTTTGAGATAGATAGAGGGTAAGTTAAGAGAGATAGATAATGTATTCTAAATGCATTAGGAGTGTTGGAATTGTCAATAGAAGAGGGAGATATAGAAGAGGAGTGTAAGTGTTAAAATCTGTAGCATAATGCAACTAGAGATGAAACTAGGTGAGTGTTGAAAAGAAACTTGGAAAATTATGTGAGTGAATTAGTATAGAATTGTGTAAAGAGTTAAGGAGTGAACTAGGGTGTATTAAGAGGGTTAATTAGTGTTAAAACAAGTGGGATTAAGTATAGGAACAATGGGGAAGTAATGGGTAAAAGAGAGGACTAGAAACAGAAATAAAAATGCAAATACTGGGCCGGACCGACCTTGGGACCGGACTTGCAAGGTCGGTCGAGCCCAGATTTACAAAGACGGGAAAGCTTCTGGAATCGACCGGACTTGCGACCGGACTTGCAAGTTCGGTCGGACTAGAAAAATTCTCCCGTCTGTAACCTACTGGAATGGACCGACCTTGCGACCGGACTTGCAAGGTCGGTCGGCTCAAAAATTTTCCATCGAGTAAGCTACTGGAATGGACCGACCTTGCGACCGGACTTGCAAGGTTGGTCGGGCTAAAATTCGCCTGTAACGAAACTTACTGGAATGGACCGACCTTGGGACCGGACATGCAAGGTCGGTCGACTCCAGAATTTCAAAACCAAATCTTACTGGAATGGACCGAACTTGTGACCGGACTTGCAAGTTCGGTCGGGCCAGGAAAATTCGGTAATGTGAGCTACTGGAATGGACCGGACTTGCAAGGTCGGTCGCAAGTCCGGTCCGGTAAAAAAAAATATTTAAATTAAATAATATATATATATATAGGTACATGTATGTAAGCATACCAATGTTAAGTAAGAAAGTGAAACTTAAGTAATGAAAAATAAGTAAGTAAAGTGTAAGTGTAAGAAGTATAAGGACATAGTAAGTAGGAGTTAAGTTGAACGATAGTTAGATTAATCATTCAATTGTATGTATATAATAGGATTTGATTTGTGACACCGGAAGACGTTCGGAAACACGTACAACGGTGAACGGTATGGATTCCTCATGTCCCGTATGCTATCTTGGTTACTCTGATTTGTGTGTTGTGTGCTAATTGATCACCAAATAAGATAAATGCACGAATCGGAGCTAATATGCATACTTGTGAATATGTAGTGTTGTATGTTGTGAATATTTTCTTAAATCTTAGTTTGTATAATTCGTGAAATGTATGGATGATAATGAATGTGTGTATGTATGATGTACTGTACCGTGACCGTTTATTATTGTGTTAGGACTTCTAACTTATTCCTAACAAGCTAACCATTCTAACTTAAATTGGTAATTAAATTGGAATGAGTAGAAGTCCGATATAGTTTCGGCCACGCGTGAGGATGCGGAGTCACGAGAGGTTGGCTCCAATTCCTGACTCTTAAACTGGTCTGCGGCCCAAATCCCTTAAGTGGGTAGCATCCCGGATTGGTGAGTCAAGTAAATCCCGGAGGTGGGACGGCGTAGTCCCCAGGGCCGGAGGTCCCGACGACTTAACTTGAGTATGAGTAAGTAAGTAAGAATGAGTAAGTAAAGTAAATGAAAGTAAGTAAGTGTAAGTAAGAAAAAGTAAGAAATGAGTAAAAGAGTAAAGGCATTCCGATTAACCCGGATGCATAATTTGGCTAACCTTGTGAAGGTAAGTATTGTGAGCATTATTGTATTGTTGCCTTGGAATGAATAATGTATTGTGAATGAATGTATGTTGTATGCAGGCATGTATGTATGAAATAAATGAACAGCATGTTTAGTGGACGTCAAATAGTCGGCGTGCCCTAGCTAGCACACGGTATATGCGGAGTTTATACACAGCGTTTGCTGAGCCCCTTGGGGCACCATTTTTACTACACGCAGGTACTCGCGAAGGATGAAGACTAGGGGAGTTGAAGTTTAATTTCCTTGTCTTTCTTTTGGATTGTAAACTATGAATTTGTCATTACTTGGTGTACTGCGTAGTCATGGCTGTAGTTTGAATAGCCGGTGTACCATGGTGCGTACACCTTTTTGGATTTTTATAGAATGGGAATTGGTATAGATGAGTAGCTGGTAGAAACTCACTCTTTTGGGAACTTAGAAAGGATGTAATTGAATATACTTTAAATACTCGGTGATCCATGGATGTAAGTATTTGATATATGGTATTTTGGTAAGAAATTTAGTAGCTCGGTACACTATGTGCATCAGACCGTGACTGTAAGTAAGGTAAGCCTAGCTAGCCGTATGGGCGGTTAGCGGCGTTGTACCACCCGCCGTAGTAAGTAGTAATATTTCCGCTGCGAACTCGTAGGATTAACAGGACGATTAGACGGTAAGCATGGGATTAGCGGTTGGGTTGTTACATAAGCAATGATTATAAAAGACAAGCTAGCTCATTATCAAATTGTGTAATCGGTATATATATATATATATAGCTAAAACACATTAATTTTATTTTGTACATGGCTGAAATCCTAGAAAGGAAAATCGGTGATATCAAGCTGACGGATATTAATGTAGGAATGTGATGATAACAACAAGATAAAACAGCTAATTGCATAGTATACATAACACCTTAAACCAATGGTGTTGAAAGCATTAGGTTGTTGGCGGTAATAATGGGGCTGATAGCATGAAAAGTTGGCGGTTTATACTAGGACATGTGTGGCTTGCTTTGCTGCCTCTCTTAAAATATAAAATAGGTAGTGATGACAGGAATAAATTAACTAACTATATACATTTACAACCGGTAATATAAACTTAACATATCACTGTAATATTTACAGTCGGTATCTATAGCAGTTATAATACATGTATACATGTCTACAATTTTCATTTGTATTTACATATATCAATTTCAAGTAAACACATACACACATAAAATAACAAGGAAGGTATATTTTGTAACTAAGATTTTCCAGGGTGTTTCATTCTCCCTTCCTTAAATAAAGCTTCGTCCCCGAAGCTCCTTAACCATAAATGATTCAGCAACATCACAAATACACAAACAACCAATGTTAATTGTTATCTAATCACAAGTAATTAAACAGCTTCACAAGGAATAACTGAAATACCCCAAACCTTAGTATATTGTTTAAACACCTAAATATGGTATATTAAGACTAAAAAGAGTCTTAGAAACATTAGTAAGCAGATTTAAACAAAAGAAAACACAAAATGTGCTTTAAGGTCAATAAGAGCCAAAATGTGCTCTAAGCTTGGGATAAGCTTGGTTAAGACCTAATGAACTTACCAAGACCTTATTTATATACTAATGAACATATAAAACCAATTACCAAAGAAAACCAAGCTTGAAAACAAGTTAAAACACAAAATGTGCTTTAAGGAGTCTTAAAGCACATTTTTGAAAAATTGTCTTATAAATGAGTTTTGAATGGCTAAATGTCCATCATTACTCTTTAATTAACATGTGTACTATATAGTATCACATTTGGAAGTCTATATCAATGGGAAATCAAAATTTTCACTTCTATGTGCCTTGTTTTTATGAATAGTGATTTTAATAAGCTATTTTGTAACATATGTTTGTATAAGTAATTAAATTGACAAATAAAGACTATAATACCCCTAAGTACTATTGGGGGCCGGTTTCTTAAGGGTGGTGACTCACCACTCTCTTGTTAACATATTAAGTAAATAAATATGACTAACTAAAGTACTTTTTACTTTAATGCATAAATATCTTCTAAAAAGCAAAACAAACTCACTTATCTCATTCTCTCATTTCTTTCCTTCATTTCCCACGGTTCTAAGTCTTCTTCAACATCTCTTCTTCTCTTCATTCACGATTTGCAATAGTAAACACACAAACTCCATCTTTGACCACTTGTAATTCCTAGCTCACTTAACCAAATCAAAAACAAACACCACCATTCTCTTCCTCTCATCAAGCTCTTCATTCCTATCTTCTCAAAACTTCAAGAGCCCCATTTCGGTGCCATGGAGTTCCACCATTGAAGGAGCTTGAGCTTATATTTCTACATATTATTACTCTCCTTTGCTTTTAGGTAAGGAATCTCAAAGAAAAATCATGTTTCCTCCATGTTTTTACCTTGACCGAAAATGCCCATTAATGGTGCTCTTTGTGTGACTTTGTTCTAGCTTCATTCCAACCTTTAATGGACTAGGTGGAGTCCTCTCTTGATATATATTCAAACTCTCTTCAAAGACCAAGGTAAAACAACTACATTAATGTTTTTGAAATAATGTAAACCTAGGGTTTACAATGAGATGAAGCTTAAGGCTTGAATACTCATTATGTTATTTGTATAATGTTTAGTAGTTGACAAGGAATCAAATACCTAGCCGAATTTAAACAAGGAAACAAGAAAGAAGTTTGTGAGGAAAAGAGGTAAATATGCTAACCTAATGTGGTTTAATGTCTTAGGAGAAATGAGCTTGTATTGCTTAGGAAAATGATCTAAGGAGCCAATGGGAAGTGACTTAGAAGAATGCTCTTAAGGGCTTAGTAAAAGGCATATGTGTTGTTGAGTGTAATTGCAGGTCAAAGGCAAATATATTGTGGAAATTCAGTGTTTATGATTTATGCATTTTAAGGGCCTAAGAGCCATGTTATTTAAGGGCCTAAGAGCCATGCAATTTAAATTATGCACTATATTGTGATGAAGTGCTATATGTGTGAAGTTTGTGTATAAGAAAGTGTTTGATGGATTTTTAGTGTTCTTGGTTGTTTGTTGGTGAAAACAATGTGTTTTGGTTTAGTAATGTTCTAGGAGAACCTATGTCAAAATTTAGGTAACAAACAAGAAGTTCTAAGGTTTAAAATGAGTTTGATAAGTTAAGAAATGTTTAGAATGGTTAAGTGCTTTCCTTGTGAAAGAAACTTGCATTAAGGTGTTTTAAAATGTGAAAAGGGCTTAGACAATGTTCTAGAGAATCTTATAATGCAAAAGAATGTTTTGGGATGCACTAGAGTCATTTGGACTTGTGTTCGGATTAGGCAAACTTTGGTGAACAAGGGGAAAGTGTAAACTTGATAAAGGATTTCAAGAATGACATAAGGAGTTAGTTGTGAGAATAGGTGCTTGAGAGATGATGTTGTTGTGTTGAGGGAGTATTTTGGTATAAGTGATCATCTTGGGTATGAAACACCACTTGGAGACTAGGAGAAAACATTGTAAATGTTAGGAATTTTGGGAAGAAATGAGTAAAGGTTTAAGGAATTAGAAAATGAGTTTTATGAGTGTTTAAGGATGTCTTAAGGTGTGTTTGAAGTGCCCAAATGAGGTTAGGGTGTACTAGGATATATGGGGTGAAGCTTGGAGTTAAATGAGAAATGGAAAACAAGGGTCTGGGGCAGACCGAACTTGCGACCAAACTTGCAAGGTCGGTCGAGCCCAGTTTACCCTGCGAGAATTGGCTTCTGGAATGGACCGACCTTGGGGACCGGACTTGCAAGGTCGGTCGGGCTTGTATTTTGTGTACGCATTAAGTTTCTGGGATCGACCGAACATGGGACCGGACTTGGCAAGTTCGGTCGGGCTGAATTTTCAAAGGGAAGAAACTCTCGGGAATGGACCGAACATGCGACCGAACTTACAAGGTCGGTCGGAGTAGAAAATTGTGACGGAGATATGTTCTGGAATGGACCGACCTTGTGCAAGGTCGGTCGGTAAGGTCGGTCGGACCTAAACTTGTAAAAAAAAAAAAACAGAAAAGAATGTGACTTATGTAGTTAACCCTAGGGGGTATAATGAAGGTAACCTAGGGTAAGTTAGACATTAAAAACATGTCATACAATCATGTTAAACATTTAGTAAGTTTGAAGTTAGATAAATAATTAACAGACGTTATTAATCATATATAGGAGTGACCTACGGAGGAAATCAATCGAGGCAAGGACCAAGGTATGGTTTTCTTGCAGTCTGTTGCCTACCGGTTTACACCGGCTTGTGTGTTGTATGTTTTTCTGTGTGTTTATGACGTTATAAGATTTAAACATGTAATGAGTTTACCGTTGTTCATATTATTGTGATGTTATGATGTGACTCATTTCCCTTGTGTGTCTAACGTGACTTACCACCTGTTGTGTTTTGGTTGTTAAGTTCCACCGTGAACTTCTAACAAGTGTTAACTGGGAAGTGAGGAATCCGGTTGTCCGGTCATGCATGTAAGTTAAGAGTAGATATCTGAATCAGATTCGACTCTTATGTTGTTAAGATTGTTCTCCTTAATTTGGCGTTCGATCTCCCGCTAGCTTCCTCCAAAGCTTACCTATTCTGACTTATGATCGGTTTAGTGGGAACATGTGTTTGTGTGGTGTGTTCGGGTCACTATATCCGAACCATCTGTGACTTAAGTTACTCGTTCGAATAACAGAACGGTAATGAGTGTGTGTAACGAGCTTAACATGAGGGTGAACCATTCTCTAGGCTCTTATGTTGTTTAACCTTCTTGGTTTGTTGTTGTGGAAAGAATATCCACTGTGTATGTGATGTTGTGCTATGCACTATTGATGCTATGCCACATATTATGTTATGTATAAAATGAATGCCATGTTATCATGACAATTAGTTGCGCGTATCCCGGTAGCCGATGGGCTGCGCGTTAACCATACTAGCCAAGGGTTGCTGACCCCCTCGGGGGCTCCATATTTTTACTGCAGGATGAGGATCGAGGAAGCAGATTGGCTGTAGGATCTAGGCTGCTGTTGTATTTTGGTTTATTTTGGATGTTGAGCCCGGGATGCGCCTGTGCTCCCGTGGCATTATATTTTGATTCCGTTGAAATTACTATGGCGGTATATTGACAGTTTACAGTGAAGGAATGTAATTAAATACTCGGTATTGTATATGATGTATTTATGGTTTAGTTTTATGCTCGGGAGTCTGATCATCAGACCGGTACACTTGTATTTATTCTGCCTTGTCAACCACGTGGGTGGTTGACGGCGTTGTAGCACCGAAGCGTTAGTTATTGTTTAGTTATTTATTTCCGCTGCGATTTCATTTAGTTGTGGAGTACGTTGTAGGGGTGTTACAAAAAGTTGTATCAGAGCAAAGTATCGCTCTGATGACTAGAATACCGAGCTTAGGAATATACCGAGTTAGGAAACCTAACTACAGTTACCTAAGTGATCAGTTATGGAAGGGTTAACCTCTAACCAAGTGTGGAGATACCTTGTTGTCGGGAAACGTTTCAACCGTTGGAACCGATAAGTGTGTAAGCATAATGCTAATAATGTTCATGTGAATTCAGATGTCAGGTAGACCGCGAGGTAGGGGCCGCGGAAGCGGTACTGGAGATACGGATGACTAGGGCGAGAATACTACGGCTCAGGTTATGGCCGAAGCTGTAGCGGCCGCCGTAGCCCAAATGGTTCCACAACTAGTAGCTGCAATTCAGCAGGGGCAACACCCCGAAGTTCAACCACCACCACCACCGCCACGAGAGACCAACTGGGTCAAGGCATTGGCAGACTTGAGACCCCCTTCATTTCATGGGGAGACCGACCCACGTAAGCTGGAGGCGTACATCTCCGAGTTGGAGACCGCCTACGAGACCTTGGCTGTACCTGCAGAGGCTAAGGTCCGTCTTGCCGCTTACTACCTGAAGGGTTCGGCACAGAGTTGGTGGAAGCTTGTGAGAGAGGACCGAATGGCGGAACCTCAGTTTGGATGGAGGGAGTACACGGCTCTACTGCGAGCCAAATACTACCCTGTGCATGTTCAAGAGGCCAAGCGCCTGGAGCTGGATAGTCTGAGGCAGGGGGACAAGGTGTCGGTTGATGAGTACTACACTGCATTCACCGGCCTTATCCACCTGTTACCGGACCTGGGATACTCGAATTGGGTACTGGTAAACCGTTTTTACAACGGTCTCAGCCACCGTCTTTGCTATGGGATGGGGCCAGCTGAGTATACTACCTTGCAGGTAATTTAAATGAAATGTGATATGAATAAGTGTAATCCATAAGTGAGTATTAATGTGAGTTTGTGAGTATGTTTTGCGGGGCATGACTGACATCCTAAATTCAGGAGTGCTATCATGCCGCTGCTAAGGTTGAGATTACCGTCCGTCTGAGGGACGAGGAGAATGCGCACAAGCGCAAGGCCACGAGCGAGGGCCAGAGTCCGCAGGGGTACGGGGGAGGAAAGAAGAAGAAGAAACCTTATCCCCAGCCCCAGAAGAGTTAGCACCAGGGTGACAAGGGCCAAGCCCAAACCACCACAGCTGAGGAGCCACTGAAGCTCACATATGCTTATGCGGCGAAACCCCTACGCTCTTACCCACCTAAGGGTAATTATTTAATCATGTGTGACAAGTTGAAGTGTATGATGTTAAGTTGTGAAATGAGTATTGATTGTGTATTGTGATAGCAGCTAGCACGGGTTCTGGACCAGAGCGCCACTACTACTGTAAGTGGTGTAACGGAGACCACCCCGGCAAGGACTGCAAGGGAAACGACGTACAGTGTCGTTACTGCGAGAAGTGGGGTCACCGTGACTACGAGTGTTACCGGAACCCCAACAGTAGAGTCAACAAGCCCAAGGGGCAGTGGAAGGGTAAGGCCACAGCAGCTATTGATGGCCCGAAGACGGCTAACCAGCCACCCACAGATCAGAGACACACTGATTCCCAGAAGGGGAAAGGGTCGGGACCTAGCAAGGCCGCCCTGAATGTGGTGGACCGGTCTGAGGCGCTAGGGCCCTCTTCTAGACCAGGTACCGCCTAAACTGTTGAATGTAATAAGTGATTGCATACCGCATTTCATGCATGTGTGTACTAGTGAGTCCAAATGTGTTATCATGTGAGTAAAGAGTTAAAGTATAGTGTGAAAGTCACCTAATTAGATAATTCTAAACTTAAAGGAACCTTCAATATATGTTATCCAATCCCACCCACACCAAACCCTGAAGAAACCACCATCAACATCACCGACTTTCCAGTGGAGCAATGTCAGGTTATCCAGCTAGGTATGATACTCTTAAATGGATACCTGACACCGGAAGCACAAATCCATATCATCAGACGATGCGATGAACTAGGAGCCTCACACACATTTATTTCGCTATCTTTTGCGAAGAGGCTGGGGTTAGACGGTGATGAGATGCCAGACTTCCTAGTCACTCTCCCGTCGAAAGAGCGGATCAGGTGTACCCGCTACCACCGAGATGCTGTTGTAAGAATCAGAGGTTAAGAGTTTCCGATCGACTTGATAGAGTTTGACGGACTTGGCTTTGATGTGATTGTCGGGATGAACTGGTTGGAGCGGTACAAGGGCAGAATCCTATGTGCCGAGCATCGACTGCTTCTTCGGAGTCCATCTGGGGTTACTATATCTTACCGCCAGAGGCCCAGGGAGCCTTCGACTCAGATCATCACCGCCATGGCTATGTGTCGTGAACTACGATGAGGGAGTGATGTATACCTCTGCTATGTCTAGGACATAGAGAGAGATCCAGAGTTTAGCCCAGATGTGCCGGTAGTGTCGGAGTTTCCTAATGTATTTCCTAAGGAACTACCGGGCATGCCGCCAGCACGGGAAGTGGAGTTTGTGATTGATTTGGTTCCGGGTACCGGACCAATTGCGAAGGCGCCCTATCGTATGGCTCTAGCAGAAATGACACAGCTCAAGGAGCAGCTGAGAGACCTACTCGACAAGGGATTTGTTCGCCCCAGCGTTTCACCATGGGGAGCGCCGGTCCTCTTCGTGAAGAAGAAGACGGTAGTCTCCGCCTGTGTATTGACTATCGAGAACTGAATGCAGTTACGGTGAAGAACCGTTACCCTTTACCACGCATTGACGATCTATTTGATCAGTTGAGGGGAGCATCAGTATTCTCCAAGATAGACCTACGATCCGGATACCATCAGATTGCCATCCGTGACAGTGATATCGAGAAGACAGCATTCAGAACTAGGTATGGGCATTATGAGTTCACAGTTATGCCGTTTGGCTTATCAAATGCACCAGCTAAGTTCATGGACTTAATGAACCGCTTGTTCCAAGATCAGTTGGACAAGTCTGTGGTAGTCTTCATCGATGATATTCTTATGTACTCGAAATCGAGAGGTGAGCACGAAAGCCACCTGAGAAATGTGTTACAAACATTGAGAAGGAATCAGTTGTATACTAAATTTTCGAAATGTGAGTTTTGGTTGAACCAAGTATCCTTTCTTGGTCATGTGATTTCTGAGGCCGGGATCGCTGTTGATCCGGCAAAGATAGATGCAGTGCGCACCTGGCCTAGGCCGAAGACAGTTACCGATATCAGGAGCTTCCTCGGTCTGGCAGGTTATTATAGGAGGTTTGTGAAGGACTTCTCCAGTGTCTCGAAGCCGATGACTTCCTTGATGAAGAAGGATGCACCATTCGAGTGGACAGTCGACTGTGAGAGTTCTTTCAAGAGTCTCATGGATGCTCTAACATCTGCACCAGTCCTGACTATACCAGACGGTCCAGATGGTTTTGAGGTCTATTGCGACGCATCAGGTAGAGGTATGGGTTGTGTGTTGATGCAACACGGGAAGGTCGTAGCATACGCCTCCTGACAACTGAAGAAGCATGAGGAGAACTACCCTACCCACGACTTAGAATTGGGTGCCATTGTCTTCGCATTGAAGATATGGCGACATTATTTGTATGGGGTAAGTGTGACAATCTATTCTAACCACAAAAGTTTAAAGTACTTGTTCACTCAGAAGGAGTTGAACATGAGACAAAGAAGGTGGGTTGAATTTCTAAACGACTACGATATTAATCTACAATACAAAGAGGGTAAGGCAAATGTGGTAGCTGACGCATTGAGTCGCCGAGCACACTCTCTCCATTCGCTAGTCTCTCATACTAGCTTGGTTGAAGAGGTGCGGAGTGCTCAGATGACGGATCAGTATATGATGGAGATCAGGCAGAAGCTTATTGATGGCACATTCGAGGGTCAGAAGTACGACTTCAGACTCCACGATGATGACCTGATTAGGCTGAATGGCCGATTGTGTATACCTAGGAGTAGCGCTGAGTTGAAGGAGCGCATATTGAGTTAATCCCATTGTTCTACTACTTCGATTCATCTTGGAGCTTCAAAGATGTATAAGGGTATGAAAAGATATTTTTGGTGGACTGGAATGAAAAAAGATGTAAGTGATTATGTGTTGAGGTGTCTCACTTGCCAGAAGGTCAAGTTTGAGCACCGACGGCCTGGTGGTATGGTACAACCAATGCCAGTGCCTGAGTGGAAGTTCCATGATATTTCCATGGACTTCGTAGTAGGGCTTCCGCCTACAAGGGGAGGTATGAATATGTTATGGGTTGTTGTTGACCGACTGACCAAGGTGGCCCGATTCATTCCGATGAAGGACACCTGGAAAGTGGCAAAACTGGCAGAACTCTTTGATAGAGAAATTGTAAGACATCATGGGGTACCGAAAACAATTGTATCTGACAGAGATACCAGATTCTTATCGAGGTATTGGAAGTCTACGCGAGAAGCACTGGGTACCGAACTGAAATTTAGTACTGCGTTTCACCCACAGACAGATGGTCAGAGTGAGCGCACCATCCAGACACTTGAGGATATGTTACGTGCATGTGCACTTGACTTTCAGACCAGCTGGATTGATAAGTTACATCTGATCGAGTTTAGTTACAACAATAGTTACCATGCTTCGATCAAGATGTCTCCCTTCCAGGCCTTGTACGGTAGACCATGCCGCACGCCATTATGCTGGGATGAGTCGAGTGAGACGGTCATTATAGGACCAGAGTATCTGGAGCAAGTTCAGGCAGAAGTTCGCCAGATCCGGGCTAACATGAAAACAGCTCAGGATAGACAGAAGTCGTACGCAGATGTGCGCAGACGTGACCTGGATTTCGCCGTGGGCGATCAGGTATTTTTGAGAGTATCCCCCATGAAGGGAGTATTTCGTTTTGGCCAGAAAGGCAAGTTGAGCCCAAAATATGTGGGGCCTTATGTTGTGACGGAGCGGATCGGCCCGGTAGCTTACAGACTTGATCTACCCGCCGAGCTGGGCAAGGTACATGATGTATTTCATGTGTCCCAGTTGAAGAAGTATATGTCTCATCCGTCTCATGTGCTTCAGCCTGAAAGGCTAACCTTAGAGCCGACCATGAGATCAGTGGAGACTCCGGTACGGATTCTGGATACTAAGACTCGAGACACTCGCCATAAGTCTGTGAGACTGGTGAAAGTTCTTTGGTCTAACCAGGACGTTGAGGAGGCCACTTGGGAGCTGGAAGACAAGATGAAGGCGAAGTACCCGTCATTGTTACTCTTAGTGCTTATGTGTATAGGGTACGGGGCGTACCCCTTTTTAAGGGGGGTAGAGCCGTTTCGGTTATGTGAGTACGACGTGTATTTAAATACATCGTCTATGTTATGTTGTCATATTATAGACTGTTGTGTCTGAATGATGTTGTATATGTTGTATGGACCTTGTGTCCAATGTTATGTATCCGATGTTATGTTGTATGGACTTTGTGTCCAATGTTATGTAAGTGTGTTGATTAATATTATTATGGAAGTATTGTTTATATGTATTCCCGTGTTCTAACATTTAGGATATGTGGAAGTGTGAACTTTGAGGACAAAGTTCTTTTAAGGGGGGTAGATTGAAATACCCCAAACCTTAGTATATTGTTTAAACACCTAAATATGGTATATTAAGACTAAAAAGAGTCTTAGAAACATTAGTAAGCAGATTTAAACAAAAGAAAACACAAAATGTGCTTTAAGGTCAATAAGAGCCAAAATGTGCTCTAAGCTTGGGATAAGCTTGGTTAAGACCTAATGAACTTACCAAGACCTTATTTATACTAATGAACATATCAACCAATTACCAAAGAAACCAAGCTTGACAACTTAAAACATAAATGTGCTTTACGGAGTCTTAAAGCACATTTTTGAAAAATTGTCTTGTAATGAGTTTTGAATGGCTAAATGTCCATCATTACTCTTTAATTACATGTGTACTATATATTATCACATTTGGAAGTCTATATCAATGGGAAATCAAAATTTCACTTCTATGTGCCTTGTTTTTATGAATAGTGATTTTAATAAGCTATTTTGTAACATATGTTTGTATAAGTAATTAAATTGACAAATAAAGACTATAATACCCCTAAGTACTATTGGGGGCCGGTTTCTTAGGGTGGTGACTCACCACTCTCTTGTTACATATTAAGTAAATAAATTAACTAACTAAGTACTTTTTACTTTAATGCATAAATATCTTCTAAAAAGCAAAACAAACTCACTTATCTCATTCTCTCATTTCTTTCCTTCATTTCCCACGGTTCCAAGTCTTCTCCAACCTCTCTTCTTCTCTTCATTCACGATTTGCAATAGTAAACACACAAACTCCATCTTCGACCACTTGTAATTCCTAGCTCACTTAACCAAATAAAAAACAAACACCACCATTCTCTTCCTCTCATCAAGCTCTTCATTCCTATCTTCTCAAAACTTCAAGAGCCTCATTTCGGTGCCATGGAGTTCCACCATTGAAGGAGCTTGAGCTTATATTTCTACATATTATTACTCTCCTTTGCTTTTAGGTAAGGAATCTCAAAGAAAAATCATGTTTCCTCCATGTTTTTACCTTGACCGAAAATGCCCATTAATGGTGCTCTTTGTGTGACTTTGTTCTAGCTTCATTCCAACCTTTCATGGACTAGGTGGAGTCCTCTCTTGATATATTCAAACTCTCTTCAAAGACCAAGGTAAAACAACTACATTAATGTTTTTGAAATAATGTAAACCTAGGGTTTACAATGAGATGAAGCTTAAAGCTTGAATACTCATTATGTTATTTGTATAATGTTTGGTAGTTGACAAGGAATCAAATACCTAGCCGAATTTAAACAAGGAAACAAGAAAGAAGTTTGTGAGGAAAAGAGGTAAATATGCTAACCTAATGTGGTTTAAAGTCTTAGGAGAAATGAGCTTGTATTGCTTATGAAAATGATCTAAGGAGCCAATGGGAAGTGACTTAGAAGAATGCTCTTAAGGGCTTAGTAAAAGGCATATGTGTTGTTGAGTGTAATTGCACGTCAAAGGCAAATATATTGTGGAAATTCAGTGTTTATGATTTATGCATTTTAAGGGCCTAAGAGCCATGTTATTTAAGGGCCTAAGAGCCATGCAATTTAAATTATGCACTATATTGTGATGAAGTGCTATATGTGTAAAGTTTGTGTATAAGAAAGTGTTTGATGGATTTTTAGTGTTCTTGGTTGTTTGTTGGTGAAAACAATGTGTTTTGGTTTAGTAATGTTCTAGGAGAACCTATGTCAAAATTTAGGTAACAAACAAGAAGTTCTAAGGTTTCAAATGAGTTTGATAAGTTAAGAAATGTTTAGAATGGTTAAATGCTTTCCTTGTGAAAGAAACTTGCATTAAGGTGTTTTAAAATGTGAAAAGGGCTTAGACAATGTTCTAGAGAATCTTATAATGCAAAAGAATGTTTTGGGATGCACTAGAGTCATTTGGACTTGTGTTCGGATTTAGGCAAACTTTGGTGAACAAGGGGAAAGTGTAAACTTGAAAAAGGATTTCAAGAATGACATAAGGAGTTAGTTGTGAGAATAGGTGCTTGAGAGATGATGTTGTTGTGTTGAGGGAGTATTTTGGTATAAGTGATCATCTTAGGTATGAAACACCACTTGGAGACTAGGAGAAAACATTGTAAGTGTTAGGAATTTTGGGAAGAAATGAGTAAAGGTTTAAGGAATTAGAAAATGAGTTTTATGAGTGTTTAAGGATGTCTTAAGGTGTGTTTGAAGTGCCCAAATGAGGTTAGGGTGTACTAGGATATATGGGGTGAAGCTTGGAGTTAAATGAGAAATGGAAAACAAGGGTCTGGGCAGACCGAACTTGCGACCGAACTTGCAAGGTCGGTCGAGCCCAGTTTACCCTGCAAGAATTGGCTTCTGGAATGGACCGACCTTGGGGACCGGACTTGCAAGGTCGGTCGGGCTTGTATTTTGTGTACGGATTAAGTTTCTGGAATCAACCGAACATGGGACCGGACTTGGCAAGTTCGGTCGGGCTGAATTTTCAAAGGGAAGAAACTCTCGGGAATGGACCGAACATGCGACCGAACTTACAAGGTCGGTCGGAGTAGAAAATTTTGACAGAGATATGTTCTGGAATGGACCGACCTTGTGCAAGGTCGGTCGGTAAGGTCGGTCGGACCTAAACTTGTAAAAAAAAAAACAGAAAAGAATGTGACTTATGTAGTTAACCCTAGGGGGTATAATGAAGGTAACCTAGGGTATGTTAGACATTAAAAACATGTCATACAATCATGTTAAACATTTAGTAAGTTTGAAGTTAGATAAATAATTAACCGACGTTATTAATCATGTATAGGAGTGACCTACAGAGGAAATCAATCGAGGCAAGGACCAAGGTATGGTTTTCTTGCAGTCTGTTGCCTACCGGTTTACACCGGCTTGTGTGTTGTATGTTTTTCTGTGTGTTTATGATGTTATAAGATTAAACATGTAATGAGTTTACTGTTGTTCATATATTGTGATGTTATGATGTGACTCATTTCCCTTGTGTGTCTAACGTGACTTACCACCTGTTGTGTATTGGTTTTAAGTTCCACCGTGAACTTCTAACAAGTGTTAACTGGGAAGTGAGGAATCCGGTTGTCCGGTCATGCATGTATGTTAAGAGTAGATATCTGAATCAGATTCGACTCTTATGTTGTTAAGATTGTTCTCCTTAATTTGGCGTTCGATCTCCCGCTAGCATCCTCCAAAGCTTACCTATTCTGACTTATGATCGGTTTAGTGGGAACATGTGTTTGTGTGGTGTTTTCGGGTCACTATATCCGAACCATCTGTGACTTAAGTTACTCGTTCGAATAACAGAACGGTAATGAGTGTGTGTAACGAGCTTAACATGAGGGTGAACCATTCTCTAGGCTCTTATGTTGTTTAACCTTCTTGGTTTGTTGTTGTGGAAAGAATATCCACTGTGTATGTGATGTTGTGCTATGCACTATTGATGCTATGCCACATATTATGTTATGTTATGTTATGTATAAAATGAATGTCATGTTATCATGACAATTAGTTGCGCGTATCCCGGTAGCCGATGGGCTGCGCGTTAACCATACCAGCCAAGGGTTGCTGATCCCCTCGGGGGCTCCATATTTTTACTGCAGGATGAGGATCGAGGAAGCAGATTGGCTGTAGGATGTAGGCTGCAGTTGTATTTTGGTTTATTTTGGATGTTGAGCCCGGGATGCGCCTGTGCTCCCGTGGCATTATATTTTGATTCCGTTGAAATTACTATGGCGGTATATTGACAGTTTACAGTGAAGGAATGTAATTAAATACTCGGTATTGTATATGATGTATTTATGGTTTAGTTTTATGCTCGGGAGTCTGATCATCAGACCGGTACACTTGTATTTATTCTGCCTTGTCAACCACGTGGGTGGTTGACGGCGTTGTAGCACCGAAGCGTTAGTTATTGTTTAGTTATTTATTTCCGCTGTGATTTCATTTAGTTGTGGAGTACGTTGTAGGGGTGTTACAACAATTTCCATGACACAAAAGCTCATCCAAGGACGCACAGACCCAAGGTTTTCAACATACCAAGCACATTTCATCAACTAAATCAAACACATATCATCAAGCAATCAAACACATAACGTCAAGCAACCACACACTAGTTCCAGTTATGTCTAGTTACTATCCCATTTTTTTTTTACCAGCACCACGCTTCCGACGCGCCACTCTGATCTTGGTTTTCATGCATACATTGGTCATGCAATCATAAGTAATCAAACATTCAGACATTCAGTCAAGCATTCACACATAAGCATTCAAGCAATAATCACCTATCTTTTCCCGATCTACAACCTATTGCTCTGATACCACATTGTAACACCCCATTTTTCCAGCTCAAATTTTTTTTTGAACAATACAGCGGAAGACTTACAACAAACCTAACCCGGGGGTGCTACCGCCACACCCACACTCACTGTGGATGCGAAGGCTAACTACCACCTTCTTTTCCGAATTAAGTTTTACTTTCAAACCTTTATATATTCATAATATAACCACAACTTATACCAACTTACATCAACACTATTAGCTTATACAAAACTGTTTAACCCAAATACATGAGTACTTTATGAGAATGTTTACACGCCCTCTAACTTCTGATCCTAGTCCTCTTTAGCCCCACTCTCTCATGCAACTTCATGACTAGTGGAAAACACCATCCTTTCCTGTAACTGTGGTCAGTCATACAATCACAGAGAAAAGACCACAGGGCGTAACGCCAAAATCAGCAACGCTGAGTAACTCCCATCACAACATGTGAAATACATTTTACCTTGTAAAACTCCAAGAATACATAATCATAACAACAAAGATAGTGGAGCAATACAGCCATGACAACAGGATAATAGGGTAGCAGAACCACAATAGGGTTTAACACATAAAACCACAAATTAGCACCACCTGTTGCTTACCTTAACATAAGGTGCATAAATGATCATTCAAACATATTACCAAGTATCATTCATCAAAATAATCAATATCAAACAGCAGGCAATATAGCCAATGTCAAGATCCACTGAGTATAACATTCAGCACCATGATACAATTTCCACACGTCCTCGGGCAATCGGTCTTTCGACATAGAGCACTAACACTCTCGACCCCTCGGATAATTCACCTCACCCCATGTCTTTAAGTGTGCACACCCCCAATGAATCATCAATCCATAGAGTAGATCATGATGGCTTCGCTCCAATACATTGGTAGGAGTAAATAATAAAAGACCCCAATACACAGGTAGGGGCAGTCTCAGTAAACTCCAATACAATGGTAGGAGTATAATTCATAAACACATTACCACTTGGCTTAGGCATAACCTTGCCTTTCACCTCACTTCCATATCCGTAAAAATAAGATAAATAAACACATAAAGTCAATATAATCACTGTAATAATTGCTTGATAAAAATAGCATCACAACAGTAAACATCATTATCCACGGTAAACACCTGTACATAAAAGTACATCTCAACAGAAAGACCAAATTCATCAAGCTAAGTAATCATCCAGCTTCATTTAACCAATATAAACCTTAATGGTCCTTAAAACACAAGAGACTCGAGTCACACAAGTTATCCCATTCCCGACTGTCACAACAAAGAACGCTTATAATTTTACAGTCGGTTTCCAAGGCAACTAATCAATAATCACTTTAACAAATGGTTGGGCACTTCCTTGCCTCACCCCACACTTCCATATCAGCATAGAACAAGTTATAGCATCACCAAGATCAATATATCCGGACATAGCAATTGCTGAACAGAAATAACACAACACAATATTTATAATTTACCGTTGTAACAATTTGTGCACTTTTGTGCATCCAAGCATTTTCACTAAGGTTCACTTGAACCAAGCTATCAACCAGCTTCTTATAATCAATATAAACTTAATTAATCTCTAATACACAGAAGAACCAACTCTTATAAACATTCCCACCACCACCATTCATTTCGGTTACAACAACAACAAACTTTTACATTTTGGACAGCTTTGTACATCTTAGCATATCTTGGTAATTACATTAGATATAACAAGTATAATTGTTCTCCTTGCTCAATATAAGACAGACTAACCTCATTGGTCTATAAAATCCAAGAAAAATAACCTATACATCCACACAACCCAACCGGTTTCATCTAGAACACAAATTACAACATTCTTGGACAGATTTAAGTTTTCTTGTCATTTTAGCCTAAGAAACTCATCAAACTTGCTTCCCACTTTTATAAGGATGTTTATACACCTAATAAGCTTCCTTTATCAAGCAATTCAAGCTAAAAACTCACAGAAAAATAATTCAAAACTCCAATATACAGAACCGAATTCTGTTAGGACAGCAATTGGACAGATCTGAATTCTCTTGCTTTTCTAACCTATGAAACCCATCAATTTTGATTCCCACTTCTTCATGGATGTTCATACACCTATTTAGCATATTTTCCTCAGAAATTCCATTCAAAAACGCAGAGAAAAACCAACTCAAACTCTGTTATACAGAACAGTACACAGCTGCAATTTTTAGAGCACATTTTGTCATTAAACTTGTTCTAACTTGTCTAGCTTACTTCATTTGCATAGCCACCAATTTTGCTAGTTAAATAAGAGATTTAAAGCTCTAAGATTCAGCTAGTTCAGGTTCATTCAACCAAGGAAATACAACAATAAATCTGTTCCACTTACGACCGCAAAAACAGCATCATGGAAAAAACAGATTTTGAAAGCTTGTTGTTCAAGGTAGTTATCTTGTTTCTTCTAGCTATTTCTTGACAATTCTTTGAGATTCCTACAGCTTAATGGTCCTTCCTTCCTTCTCCCTAATTCACCCAGCTCTTGGAGTTGAATTCCCTCTCCTAAAGCTGGCGCCAACAGCAACATAACAGCAGCACAAAAATTCAGTAGCAGCACCCTTTCTCTCGGTTAACTCCAGCTCTTCTTGCTGTTAATTCTCCTAGCCTCTTTCCACTACCTAGATGTCTACGTGGATGCAGAGATGACAGGAAAAAGATATCTCCAAGATGAGAAATAACTATCGGCACACAGCAGCAACGACACGTACTCTTCTTCCGGGTAATTCCCCCTTCAAACTTGTGCGAACAGCACCAGCAAACAACAGCCAATTACAGCACCTTGTTTACGGTAGCACTCTTCTTCTTTGTTGCAAATTCCTTCAGAACCTGAGTGAGTTCCCTTCACCTGTAGTTGGCGCAAGACAGCAGCTCCAACTTGGCTTGTTCACGGTAATACTCCAGAACTTCCCACGATAATTTTTATTGTTTTTTTTGTAACTTCCAATCACTACTGGATGACTTACGTGGTGCAGGATGATAAGAAAAAGAAGGTCAAGGTGGGGGGGGGGGGGGGGGGGGGGGGGGGGGGGGGGGGGGGGGGGGGGGTGGTACACCGGCAGCAGCATCAACTCCAAACCCCTGTTATTCACGGTAATCCTCCAACGTCTCATACGGTAATTTTTTTTTGTAACTTACTACTACTTCCTAATTGAGTTAGGAGAGTGCTACTTGACAGGAATAGAGAGAACTTCAACAGAAGGAGGAGCAACCGGCAACAGCAACACCAAACGAGGAGGAAATGCTTTCAGTGATGGCACCTAGTTTACGTTGGTGTTTATTTCCTACTGGTTTATATTGTTGGCTGCTCAAAACCAAGACAGCAGCACCTACAGGAGGTCGGCAATTCCCAGCTGATAACATTTGTGTATAAAGTAATAACAATCATATAGGAAAGAGTTGTTAATCAACACAAATATAAGGCGGTTGATTAAAGCTGAAGTGTGATAGCTCTCTTTGTATAGGGATAGGCTGAATTCTTATATTTCTTTATTAGCATATAAATGTGTACACTCAGAAAGGTAAGGCGGTAACCCTCAGCTGGGAAGATCAACATTGATTTAAATGATTAAAAGATGACAAGAATACTAATTATTGTAAAAACGGTAACCTAAATATAGATAAGCATAATTTATATGTTACTTTTATTGCATATGAGTGTGTACTCTCAGCATGGAAATCGGCTACATACTATAAGATAGGGCTGGTAGAATTTAATATAAGATAAGCAATGATTATAAGACAAGCTAGCTCATTATCAACTTGTGAATCGGTATATATATATATTATATATATATAGCTAAAACACATTAATTTATTTTGTACATGCTGAAATCCTAGAAAGGAAAATCGGTGATATCAAGCTGACGGATATTAATGTAGGAATGTGATGATAACAACAAGATAAAACAGCTAATTGCTTAGTATACGTAACACCTTAAACCAATGGTGCTAAAAGCATTAGGTTGTTGGCGGTAATAATGGGGCTGATAGCATAAAAAGTTGGCGGTTTGTACTAGGACATGTGCGGCCTGCTTTGCTGCCTCTCTTAAAATATAAAATAGGTAGTGATGACAAGAATAAATTAACTAACTATATACATTTACAACCGGTAATATAAACTTAACATATCACTGTAATATTTACAGTCGGTATCTATAGCGGTTATAATACATGTATACATGTCTACAATTTTCATTTGTATTTACTTATATCAATTTCAAGTAAACACATACACACATAAAATAATAAGGAAGGTATATTTTGTAACTAAGATTTTCCAGGGTGTTTGAGAAGGGAAGAAATGGTGTCAAGCCAAAACGGGTTACATAGAGCATCCGGCCGCTTTAGCCGGATGGAAGTGGAAGCGCATAGGGCATCCGGCCGTCTCCAGCCGGATGAGGGTAGGACTTAGGCAAAGCAAAGCATTGTACGATTGACCGTCTGTGGTCAGTCAAAGATACTAGGAGGGGGTAGAACCGTACTTATACATGTAAAATACAGGCTGACACCATAAAAACCAGGCCCAAAACACTATAAATAAGGGTGTATCCCCATGAAATAAGATACGCAACATTTGGCAGTCAAACTCACATACAATTCCAATAGAAGCTCTCTCTCTCTCTACTCTTGTGAGACTCTGTAACTGAGACCAGGTAACGCAGGACAGAAGATCGAAGGATACTAGGATTGATATACTGTTTCGTTTCATCTGGCGCCGTCTGTGGGAATCGAACAGCAAGAAGCAACCACGAGACCACCTAGAAACAGTGGAGTAATCTGCGACGATTTGTAGCGAAAGTTCTGAAATAACTAATGACATTTTTTGCAGGATCGGAACACGAAAGATGGCTCCAAGATCGAAGAAAACACTGAAGAACGCTACCGAAGATAACAATCGCTCTGAAGAGGAATGAGTTCGGAGATGCCAGAAGCCATCTCCAAAAAAGATCTCGAGGACATGCTAAAGGGGCTAGTCAGATCCATCGACGAAAAAATTGTAGAAGGAAATGAGACTTTGCAGCAGGAACTAATGCAAAGGGACGAGGAGTATCAGAGAAAATGGGACGAAATGACTGAGGCCATTGAACAACTGAAAAACAGAGATTCCAAAGGCAGTAATGGCGAGGAAAGCAAGGATAGGAAGCGCAATTCAATCATTAGCGAAGAGAGATGGAAGAAGATGACCAGATAGACATGAGCTTGTACCCCTTCTCAGAGCGATAAGAAAAGCAAAACTCCCGCCGCACTTCGTCGCCCCCGATTGAGAAATATGATGGGACTGGAGATCCCGCCCAACATATTAAGAAGTTCATGTTTGCCATGAACACTCAGGGGATCAGCTCCCTCGCCCTCTGCAATTTGTTCCCCAGAACGCTTTCGAAGAGAGCGTTGGGATGGATCTCCACGAGACCGCCACAGTCCATCACTAGCTTCAAGCAGCTGACCGAGGATTTCCAGCAATACTTCGCTGCGAGTAAGAGGGTTAAAAAAAAACAATAGAATTGATGGACGTTAAGCAGCGAAAAGGGGAAACCGTGAAGGAGTACAGCGAGCGCTTTCATAAGAAGGTCGGAGATTGATGATGTCGACGAGAAAATCTTGATTAAGGCCTTTGGTAACGGCCTAGCTCAGCCTCGACTTGCTGGAAAGATCGCAACGAAGGCGCCGAAAACTCATGGAGAATTAGCTGAAATGATCCATGATTTTTTGAAATCTGAGATAGCGGAAAACAAGGCTAAAGAGCTAGCGGACAGCTTCAAAACCGCAGGGGCGCCGGAAAAAAAGGGGCATGGAGGAAATGCCGGAAGGGGAGGGTCAAGGTACAAGCCATATTATGGCAAGTCCACCGCCGGATCTTCCTCTCAGGGAGCACAGCACCAGGGGGCAAGAACCATTGTCTACATTGACCCGGGGAATATGCTGCTGCAGTAAGAGAAGGGTACCTTCCTCAGCCTAGAAGGCCGCCGCAGGGGGAAATTCCGGTTGCATTCTGTGAGTACCACGGGAACCGCAGCCACCGGACTGTAAACTGTGCTACCTTGGCCAAAGAACTTCGAATCATCGAGGAAAATAAGAAGAAAGGAAAGCAGGCAGCCGGAGCACAAAGGCAGTACGGCGGCCAACAGGGTAGTACCCAGAATGCACCTCGAGGGCACAAGAGGAAGAGGTTCACCCCAGGCTTGATCCCAGTAAATCAGTGGGAATGATAACAGGTTTGTGAAGAAGGAAAGTAAAGTTTTTTTCCTTTCATTCAGGATAACATTCGGAGTTGCAATTTGTAGCCTGCTTTAAGATGAAAATCTTACATCACATAGATTGACAAAAATCATGTTACCAAAGGAAGAAATAAAATTCCCATTCTTTTTGCATTTTTACTCTTAGTAACCCCCTTCTTTTCCCAAAGGGAAGGCTAACAAAACTTTCTCTAAGGAAACTCACAGGACTTTTTTCAGAGGTAGGACCACTAACCCCTAATGAAAGAAAAAGGCACATTCATCAAGTACATCAAGAACTCCCGGAGAAGAAAATCGCCAAAAAAGAAAGTTTTCCTCCAATTTTCTTCTCTGACGAGGATGAAGATGGAGTGCTATACCCGCACAACGATCCAGTTGTCATTCGTGCACAGGTAAACAATCGGATGATGGAGGGAATTTTAATCGATAGTGGGGCCGGAGCAAATGTTATATCAGCCGAAGCGGTTAGGAAGTTGGAGGTGCCTGAGGACCGGATCAAGCCCTATTCGGCGGTTCTGGGAGGATTTGTAGGAGGCGTCTCTACCACGTCTTCCGGCAGTATAGATTTCACAATGACCCTGGGCCAAGGAGACGAAAGAAGGACAGAGAGACTCACGACTTTTATTGTGCCAGGTCTTTCTGGATATAACATGTACCTTGGAAGGCCAGGAATCAATGCTTTCAAAGCCATCCACAGCACTCATCACTTAAAAATGAAATATTTAACCTCACACGGGAAGGTGGTTACAATAAGAGGAAGCCAAAAGATGGCCCGAATGTGTGAAGTCGCATTATGGACAGCCTTCCTAGTGAGGAGGTGGTCAAAACTGTGGGATCGGACAAGGAGTTCAAGGGAAAATTGCCTTCTTCCCCAGGGCCGAGTGAAGAAAAGGAAGGATGTCGAGCAGCCCAGGATCCCCCCAGAGAGGTACATTTAAAATCTGACCCTTCTAAATTTTTTAAAATAGGAACTGCGTTTGACAGTGGAGAGCAAACTCACTTAATGAGGTTCCTGGAAAAAAGAAGGGCAACATTCGCTTGGAGCACGGACGAGATGCCTGGTATAGACCCAAGCGTTATCCGGCATGAGCTCAGGGTAGACCCTAAACATCCGGCAGTCAGGCAAAGGAAAAGGGTAATAGGGGAAGAAAGAGATTTAGCCGCAAGAACCGAGGTCCAAAAACTCCTCAAGGCCGGATTCATCAGGGAGGTTGCGTACCCGCGATGGTTGGCTAATGTTGTCATGGTGAAAAAAGCAAATGGAAAATGGAGAATGTGTGTGGATTTCACAGACTTAAATAAGGCATGTCCTAAAGATTTCTATCCCCTACCATCAATAGATAGATTGGTGGTTTCAACTGCCCAGAGTTCTGTGTTAAGTTTTCTGGATGCTTTCTCCGGTTATAATCAAATAAAAATGAAAGAAGACGATTCGGAAAAGACATCCTTTATTACTTCAGCCGGAACATTCTGTTACAAGGTAATGCCCTTCGGCCTAAAGAATGCAGGGGCCACTTTTCAACGAATGATTGACAAAGTATTTTGTCAGCAAATTGCTCGAAATGTGGAGGCTTACGTTGATGATATAGTTGTAAAAAGTCCATCAAAGGAGCAACACATGAAGGATTTAGAAGAAACATTCGACACTCTGGATAAATACCAAATCAAACTAAATCCAGAAAAGTGCGTGTTTGGTGTAACCAAAGGGAGGTTTCTTGGTTTCATTGTTGGGCAACGAGGTATTGAGGTCGATCCGGAAAAAAGTCAGGCAATCCTCGACCTTTCTCCTCCAAGAAATATCAAAGATGTCCAAGCTTTGAACGGAAGACTCACAGCATTAAGTAGGTTTTGTTCTAAGCTTCAAGAAAAGTCAATCCCGTTCTTCAATATTCTAAGGAAGAACAGCAAGTTCCAGTGGGGACAAGAGTGCGTAGACGCATTTGAAAAGATCAAGGAGATGCTTCGGGATCTACCTAAATTGGGTGTACCTGCCCCGGGACAGGATCTATATCTTTACTTGTCCGCAACGGATTGGGCGGTTGCAGCTGTCTTAATCATGGAAGAGAAAAGGGAGATACCAGTTTACTATACGGGCAAAATCTTAAGCCCGACAGAAGGACGGTACACTAACATAGAGAAAATCTTGTTTGCACTGGTGGTGGCGTCAAGAAAACTACGACCCTACTTCCAGTCACATCGAATCTTTGTCAGGACCAATTGGCCGCTCAAACAAATTGCAAACAATCCGAATGCCTCCGGCCGGATGGTAAGCTGGACAGTAGAACTGACACAATATGAAATTCACTTCTTGCCCAGAACGGCGATTAAAGCTCAGGCCTTAGCAGACTTCATAACGGAAACAAGCTTTGCAAAAGAAAAGAAGCAGGCTCAGAGTCCATATATCATCTTGGTTGATGGAGCTCGATGCAAAAGTGGGGCAGGTGCTGGGATAGTGGTACAGGCGCCGGATGGGCAAAGCTTGAATTATGCCTTCCGACTGGACTTTGATGTTACTAATAATGAAGCCGAATACGAAGCCCTTATCCAGGGTCTGGAAGTAGCTACAGCCCTCGGGGCGACAGGTTCCATAGAAAAGATGCCTTCTCTGTTTTTTCGTTCTTATAAAATCTTGTCTGAAGTAAGACTTATGAGAATATAACCTATTTTTAACAGAATTAGAGGTGTATTCGGACTCTATGTTGGTGGCAAGACAAAACGACAACATCTATGAAGTCAAAGAAGAAAAACTATGGAGATACTTGCTCAAGGTCCAGGAGCTAAAAGCAAATTTCCAAAGATGCGAGCTAAAGCACCTTCCCCGCGAAGAGAATGTCGAAGCTGACGCCTTAGCCAAATTGGCAAGTATGGCCGAAAAGGTACCCAATGAGATATGGCTAGAAATCAGAACTTCCCCAAGTATAGAAGGAACTCAGGTGTTTGCGGTGGAGATAGGTGACAAAGAAGAATCCTGGATGACTCCAATCATAGATTACATACGGCAAGGAAAGCTGCCGGAAGGAGAAAAGGAGGCCAGGATAATAAAAAGGCGGGCCGCATCATTTTTTGAAGATAACCAGCTGTATAAGCGATCTTTTGCAAGACCAGCACTAAAGTGTGTTACCATAGCTGAAGGAGCAGAATTAATAAGAGAGATACATGATGGGCTCTGTGGAAATCACCAGGGAGAAAGGACCACAACCCACAAAATCTTGAGACTCGGATATTTTTGGCCGAAAATGATGGAGCATTGCAAGGAGTATATACGAAAATGTCGCAAGTGTCAAGAGCATGGAAACAAGATACATACTCCTCCGGCGGAACAAAAGTCTATTCTCTGCCCAATTCCCTTTGCTATGTGGGGGTTGGACATTGTGGGCCCATTCCCGGAAGCTTCACCAGGGAGGTTCAAATTCATGTACGTTGCCATCGACTACTTCACAAAGTGGGTCGAAGCAATGCCTACTATCTCCATCACGGCTAGGAAGTCACAAGAATTCATTTGGAAATATGTGGTATGCAGGTTTGGCATACCAAAAGCAATAATAACTGATAATGGAACACAGTTCAATTGCGAAAGCTTCCGAGAATTCTGTGAAGAATGGAAGATCGACTTAAGATTTGCATCAGTAGCCCACCCTCAGGCGAATGGGCAGGTTGAGAATGCGAATGGGCAAATAGTAAGGGCGATAAAGAGGAAACTCGATGAGAAAAAAGGAAAGTGGGCAGAATTGTTACCCCAAGTCCTTTGGTCGTACAGAACGACAGAAAGGGGACCGACGGGAGAAACGCCTTACAGATTGACATATGGTTTGGAAGCCGTCATTCCGGCGGAAATTGTGGTGCCATCCATAAGATGGGAATCATATGACGAAGAGGTCAACAATCAGGGAGTACAGGATCACCTAGACCTCCTTGAAGAAACCAGGATGGCCGCCGCAGTAAGGATGGCGAAAGATAAATCCAAGGTAGAAAGATATTTCAACAGAAGGATAAAAGAACGAAGTTTTGCCCCAGGAGAATTAGTCCCCCGAGAGGTTAAACAACCTAAGAAGCTGGAACCCCAATGGGAAGGACCGTACATCATACACCAGAAGACGAGACGAGCTTCATACCGCTTGAAAAATGGTGAAGGGTACGAATTGCCGCACTCTTGGCATGGAGAATGTCTGAAAAAGTTCTATGTGTAAAATTTATAACTCTTCAATAAAAGGTATTATTTTTGGAAAAGTGAAAGAAAAAGTAAGCACCGGCCAACGAGCCGCAGGCTATCATGCCTTGAAAGTAAGCACCGGCCAACGAGCCGCAGGCTATCATGCCTTGAAAGTAAGCACCGGCCAACGAGCCGCAGGCTATCATGCCTTGAAAGTAAGCACCGGCCAACGAGCCGCAGGCTATCATGCCTTGAAAGTAAGCACCGGCCAACGAGCCGCAGGCTATCATGCCTTGAAAGTAAGCACCGGCCAACGAGCCGCAGGCTATCATGCCTTGAAAGTAAGCACCGGCCAACGAGCCGCAGGCTATCATGCCTTGAAAGTAAGCACCGGCCAAGCCGCAGGCTATCATGCCTTGAAAGTAAGCACCGGCCAACGAGCCGCAGGCTATCATGCCTTGAAAGTAAGCACCGGCCAACGAGCCGCAGGCTATCATGCCTTGAAAGAAGCACCGGCCAACGAGCCGCAGGCTATCATGCCTTGAAAGTAAGCACCGGCCAACGAGCCAGGCTATCATGCCTTGAAAGTAAGCACCGGCCAACGAGCCGCAGGCTATCATGCCTTGAAAGAAAGCACCGGCCAACGAGCCGCAGGCTATCATGCCTTGAAAGAAACATCCGACCAATGAGCAGCAGGCTATCATGCCTTGAAAGAAACATCCGGCCAACGAGCCGCAGGCTATCATACCTTGAAAGAAACATCCGGCCAACGAGCCGCAGGCTATCACGCCTTGAAAGAAAAAGACAGCACCGGCCAACGAGCTGCAGGCTATCATGCCTTGAAAGAAACATCCGGCCAACGAGCTGCAGGCTATCACGTCTTGAGAGAAACATCCGGCCAATGAGCCGCAGGCTATCTTGCCTTGAAAATAGGCGTCGGCCAACAGGCCGCAGGTTCCTACACTCCATATCCTAAAAAATCCGGCTAAAAGCCATAGATGACCATACTTTAAAAGGAAAAAGGTCCGGGCGGAACAAAAGTCCAAAACCGCAATCCCCTTGTGTTATAAAAAATGAATACTACACTGGCATAAATCGCATAACATAATCATATGTGCGCCATTAAAAAAAAGAGAGAAATATCACGGCAATAAAAAACTAAAGATGGTGAAAAATATAGCTTATATTTATCCCAAGGTATGGAGTAACAACAGTTACAAAATATGATCATTCGGCAAACACAAAAAATACAGGCCGAAATAAAAACTCCCTTAAAAGATAAAAAACTACTATTCTACTTTCTTTGCAGCTTCTTTCTCTACGGCTTCTTTTTCAGTAGTTAATAATCTATCGCCGCTACCAGCCACACTCTCAGAAGACTTGGACCTCCTGGAAAGACGCTGCATCCCTCCGGCAGACGGCAGAATGTTGCTTCCGGCTGGAAGGAATGAGGCTTCGCCAACGCCAAAACATGTCTCTCCAGGACTGCGGCAGAACCTCTCGAGCTCCAAAAAGAAGTTGGATTTCTGGGCAACAGCCTTGAATTCCAGCTTGTTGTACAGGTCATCGTCCAGTAACTCTCCTTTTTCAAGAGAGTGATCCGAGACAATCTGCTGGCAAATATCAACTATCCGGCGACACTGAGAAGCAAAGGACTCCTTTAGATGGGCGTTGACGGTGCCTTGCTTCTATATCTCCTCCTGGGATTGCCGGGAGAATGACTTGAGCCTGGCCACTTGAGATTCAAGGGTCAGGACTTGGGCTCGATACTTGTCACGTTCAGAGATGGCAGATGACAACTCCTCCTTAGCACGGGCTATCCGACCACTCAGCTGAGTGACGTGCTTCAGTAAGTTGGCAGAACTCAAGCCTAGCCGGAACAAAAAAGAATAAGGAAAAGAAAGGGCAAAAGGAGAAACAAAAGTTGAAGGCCTGAAAGTTTACCGTGGCCTGATGGCTCAGTATTCTTGGCTTGAGAGCGAGACTTGGCTTCCTCCAGCTCTTTTACTTTCTCCTCCAGCCTGGTCCTCTCTTCTATCAGGGCAGCTTTGTCCGCAACAAGAGTTTTCTTCTCCTCTTCCAAAAGAGAGCAATCTCGGAGCAGAGACTGCTTCTCTTGATCAAAGGAGGACCTCGACTGCTCTTCCAGCACGGCCTTTTCTTCCGACAAGCGATCAAGCTCCTGCATGAGCTTTTCTTTTTCCTTCACAAGGGCTTCATTCTCCCGTTGAAGAGTTTGCTTCTCCAGCTCGAGCGTTTCAGCCTCCTGCTTGAAAGAGTTCCTCTCCTAATAGAAGAAGGTCTTCTCAGCCTGAAGATTGTTCACTTCGTTCCGGTGCATGGAGCGCACCTGATCCAGCATAATATCTAGATCAAAGAAGGACCAAACCAGCCTATCTTTGACAAGGGAAAAAGAGATGGTTTTATACCTCTATCAAAGTATTGTCAGCTTCCTTGATCCGGCCTCTTAGAGAAAATTTCTCTTCCCGGAGTTTCTTCAGCTGCAGCTCATACTCATCACGCTGACACTCGCATTCCTGCCGGGATAACTACAGGTCTTTGTTTATTGCCTCAGTTCTCTCATTTGCCTTACGGTCGATCTCATACTCGACCTGGTCAATGTAAGCGTCATGAGAAGAGCGTGACAGCTTCAGTTCCTCTTCAACATTATTGGCTCAGCTTTCCTCATAGCGAAGCTGGGATTGGAGGTTGCCAAAGTGAACCTCAGCACTTTGGGCCATGGACATCACCTAAAAAACAACACAATTCATAAAATCAAGAAAAAAAGCCATGCCAAAACAAAAGAGAAACACAAAAGAAATGTGCATGCCAACCTGAAAAATTCCCCCCCACATCATGTCAAACACTTCGTTTGCTGGGAGGGAATGCCGCATGATAGCATCTGCCCCCCATCTCCGAGCCGCAGCCTTTTCTTGGTAGCAGTGAAGATGGCCGAAGGAGCAAAGATCCCGTCTGGATGACCAGATCTCTTTATTGCCTCCTTCCAGACGGAGGAGTACTTGGCAGTGTCGCAGGATATTAAAGGAAGAGGGTGCCCTCAATGGTAAAACCACCCTTCCTTTTGGGAGGGTCCAGTATAGGACTCATGAGCAGGAGGAGGAGGGGAGGAAGAGGAAGAAGCTATGTACTCCTCCCTCTGCTTACTCTGGAGCTCAGGATCCTCCGGCACCTGACGATACTCCGTTGCTCTATCCCTTGCCGCGTCTGTGGCCGCAGCAACATCAATGAAGAATGATCCTGAAACTTCAGGATCACTAGAGGTTTGCCCTGATACCTCTGGCTCTGTGGCCTTCGGCTTTGATGTGGTTTTCTTTTTTAGTCTTTTCTTGGCAGGAGCAGGGACTGCCGCAATAATAAAAACAGTTAGGACCAGAAGGATGAAACTGGAAATGGAAGGATACTAAAAAAGGGAAGAGAAGTAAAGAATAAGAAAAGCGACGGAACAACCAAAACCTTCTTCAGCCGAAGGACCAGCGCGGAAGCCTGTGGCCTCCAGGGTATTTTCCTGAGCGGGATCTAAGGAAAAGTAACTTGTCAAATCAGGAAATTGCTTGCAAATAGGAGTCGGATGACCGGACTCCCGCCCAAGGCGAGAACCAAGATCTAAACCCGAACCAGGTGTGAGGGGAAGGAAGACACGGCACCCTGACTTGGGGCTCACGTGCCATGTACCTGACAGCCCGACGTCAGCACGTTCAGAGATTCTAGCCTCTTCTTTTTCTTTGACAGACCGGCTTGGTCATCTCCGACTTCTTGCCTGGAGCACTTTGCCGGAGGAACACTCTCCAAAAGCTGCTCGGCCGCATCAGTAGCCGCATCCAGCGCGGCGTAGTAATTGATTTTTCCGTCCCCACTCTTGAAGGTACGAAGTTCCAGCTATGAAAGGGGCTGATCTTGTCCCCCTTCTGGAAGAAATCTACATACAACATGTCAAACAATAAGAAGACCGATAGGGATGGCAGAATTTGTACTAAGGGTTGAAGACGCTTACTGTGATATGTCTTCAGAGAAGACAAACGTGCCTTTGTAAAAAACACCTCGACAGTCGGCAGTTCCTTGCTAAATGCCCTCAGAACCTTCGAAATGGGCAGCTCTGCCAGAGGGGTTTGGGGGCTGATTAGCTGACCTTTGATAACCTCAGCACAGTATGGGACGCCCAATACTCGGCCGGATGGAGGAACAATGACGAACCACCGTGACCCCCACTCGTGAGCCTTCTTGTAGTCAAAGAGGGTGAATCCGACCTTCGCAATGACGGTTAAGCTATCCGGGTCAACCCTAACTGTGAAGAATCGGACGAAATCGGTACCGTCCGTCCGGATTTGCTTCCCTTGCAAAGAGAAACAAAGGCGTGGAGGTGCGAAATGGCCTTTGGGTGAAGGTGAGCGAGAGTGCAGCAGCGGCGAAGGAGGAATCCCAGCACAAAAGGGTGCGGGGGAATGGTTAGACCGGAACGGAAAAAATCAGCGAAAACAACGTACCCACGGCCAAAGTCGTCGTTAGGGTGAGAGTCGGAGGATGCAAGGAAAATCTGCGTGCCAAGCGGGGCTTCGACATCCCTGAGACAATCGCAAAGGGAGGAATAATTAAGAGAGGAAGGAGAAGGTTGACGCCCAGATAGGAAGGGTCTTGTGGACTTCAGGTACGAGGGGCGAAAGCCGTTAGAAGAGCGAGAGCCCTGAATTACCTCGATGGCGGGCGGAGGAAGAAGACATTGTCAAGCTTAGCAAAGGATCAAAGGGCGGCGACGGCAACGAAAGACGAGGTAGCACACGACGACAGGGAGGCGAGAGAAGAAGAACAGTCGAAGCAAAGGGGCAGTAGAAGAAAGAAGAGGAAGCTCAAAAATCAGGCTTTAAGGAAAGTTTTTTCCCGCTCAAATAAATAATATACATATACATATGCGAACAGAAAGTATCCTTTCTTTGCAGGGGAAGAGAAAGAGCCATACGCTTCCTAAAGACGCTTCCGATGTTTTACTCGAAAGAAAGACCCTGCGTATTCTACACCGAGAACAGTCGGAGCAAATTCAAAAAGGGGGTACGAAGCAGGTTCGAACCACGACCAAAGCACGTGACCAATAAGAAGTTCCTTTTCTCCAAGTGTGAAGAAAAAGAACTTGTGGGACTGGGATAAGGAAAAGACGAAGCACAGACAAACCAAAAAGCCTCAGTCGCAAACTTTTTCGTCAAAATACAAGACACAAAAGTTCTATTTTCTTCACCAAAATTCAGAAAGACAGAACTTGTGGGATTGATGAGAAGGGAAGAAATGGTGTCAAGCCAAAACGGGTTACATAGAGCATCCAGCCGCTTTAGCCAGATGGAAGTGGAAGCGCATAGGGCATCCGGCCGTCTCCAGCCTGATGAGGGTAGGACTTAGGCAAAGCAAAGCATTGTACGATTGACCGTCTGTGGTCAGTCAAAGATACTAGGAGGGGGTAGAACCGTACTTATACATGTAAAATACAGGCTGGCACCATAAAAACCAGGCCCAAAACACTATAAATAAGGGTGTATCCCCATGAAATAAGATACACAACATTTGGCAGTCAAACTCACATACAATTCCAATAGAAGCTCTCTCTCTGTCTCTCTACTCTTGTGAGACTCTGTAACTGAGACCAGGTAATGCAGGACAGAAGATCGAAGGATACTAGGATTGATATACTGTTTCGTTTCAGTGTTTCAGACCCCTTGTGGGTGTGGCTAGATTATGAATGAAAATTGGTGAGAATTGATAAAGTTGAGGATGTAAGATATATGGGGAGGTTATGGCAAAATTTTAGTAGAAAATAAGCATTTTTGGATGACTTGGTGAATAGGGAGAACCAAGGTGTGTATTGGGTTGAGTAGAGATTTTTAGTAACCATGGAATGGTAGTGGTAGGATGAGAATAAAAGGGTGTAAAATCTGTAGCAAATAGCATGTGAAATGCATTGGAAAAACAAGAGAAATAGTTAGTGTTTGTAATCTTGAAGATGGAGATTTGCCTTGGGTATAGGTAGTGCATATGTCTAGGAATGAATTGGTATGGTAAAATTTAGTTAGGACAAGATGCAAAGTGCAAAGGAAAGTGTAGAAATGCGTGCAAGTTGTAAAAATGAAAATGGAAATTTGTACAAAATGGGCAAGAAGTTGAGTATGGATGGGACCAAGGATTTAAGGAGTTTTAAGTAGTTTTTAAGTGTGTTTAAACATGTATAATACATGTGGGAAGATTATGGAATTATTCGAGGTGGATTAAGGGTTGATTTGGGGTTGAAAAATCACCTAAGTAGTAGTTTTTAGCAGGGTCTGGGACCTAGGATATGTACCAAGTCCCGGACCGCATCAAAAAAAGGCCCAAGAGTGAATGCAGGAATTGGTCCGGGACTTAAGTCCAGGACCAAGTCAAGGACCAGGTAGAAAAAGTGGTCGAAAGTCATGTTTAGTATTGGTCCGGGACTTAGGGTCCGGACCAAGTCCCGGACCACCCCCAGAATTCACCCGTGAGTAGTAAAAGAATGATGAGGGACCTCCAAACCCCTTAGAAAATTAGTCGACCCACAATGAGAGGACCCGACTAATGTATGTCCCGAAAATGAGAGTATTCGAGACGTCGGGGGAACCCCTAAATCTGAGAATACTAGACGGTGGTAATTCCCCTAAGCTAGTGGATGTTATCGAGAGAGATACTTCTAGGCTAATCCATGAGATTGTAAGATACTCCGTGAGAGGAGTGTTGGGAATTTGAGTAGTCCGGTAAAAAAAGACATTTGAGTATTTGAGGAGCTAAGTGTATAGCCCCTTTGTATTGTAGGCCCGGTGGCGAGTCTTGTGTATGACTCCGCCCGGAGGCCAAAAGTATTGAGTATTGAGTAATGCGTATGTATGAGTATTAAGTAAGAAGGAAGTATGAGTATGTAATGAGTACCGAGTATTGAGTAAGTACGAGTAAGGTAAAGATTATGGAGTACTGAGTATGTGAGAGTAAGTAATGAGTATCGAGTGTCGAGTAAGTACTAGTATAGTAACGAGTATTGAGCAGGCACAAGTAAGTAATGAGTAAGGTAATGAGTGTAGTGTGTGTAAAGCAACAAGTAAGTAGGACTAAGTTTGGTGTAAGACTTAAGAACCCGAATGGGAAAAAGAGAGCATCCGATTAAATCGGATGAATGAATAATTAACATGAACGGTTGACTGACAAATTGTCTTCCTTAGTAAGTATTGAATCTTGTAGATGTAGGTAAGTATTGTTGCCTGTATAAGATGAAGTAGTATCATCATGTATGTGTGAAATAAACGAACTCCATGTTTATTCGACCAAAGTAGTCGGCGTACCCCGGTTAGCATGCAGGGTATGCGAATTTCATATGTAGCAATTCTGCTGAGCCCCTAGGGGCACCATTTTTATTTTTACAGGTATTCGAAGCTGACCACCATTCGAGAGTGTAGGACGGGGTTGCTATGCAAGCATGGGTAGTTGAGTAATAGGAATTATATTGTATTGTAATACGAATTTGGAATTCCAAACTGTATCGGTAATTTAAGGATTGTAGTTGACTCGGTATAGTATAGTGTTGTATTGGAGTTGTATTTGAATTATGGTTGAGTATGCAATGGGAAGTAATGTATTGTGTAGAGTACTCGGTATGTTCAATTCATCAGACCGATAGAATCTAGTAATGTAGCTGGCCTTGTTAGTCACGTGGGTGACTAGCGGGATTGTACACCCGTCGTTGTGTATGTATTATCCGCTGCGAAGGTAAGTATTTGTATAGTAATGACGGTATTAACGGTAGGGGTGTTAAAAATTTAAAGGTTGTAGATGGTGAGGATGATTCCGGGTGTTGGTTGCCCGATGATCTGTAAACGTCAGTAGATGTTTTATATTCCCATGTATTTATTTTAAATAGGGGCATTACAGAAAGTGGTATCAGAGAGTAGTTACGCTCTAAACCCGAGAAAACAACCCGAGTGAAATATTAAGAATGTAGGTGCACCTAAAACTGGGGAATTGGTGGAGTTATGGGAGTGAGGATTCCAATAAAGCATGACTCCTAACCCTTCTTGGATTTGTGAATGATTCCTCTATACACTTTTTTTGGTTATAACAAACATACTAAGAACTTAATACCAAAAATTATGAAGCTTCGGTTTATATGAATGTCTGTTGAGAATGGTGTGCTGTCATACCGTTCGAACATGAAATTACAGTAAAAATATAAGTTTGGAACATCATCTTTTGGGTATGATAAGACTTGGTTGGGATAAATCATACATTGAGCTATTTTTCAAAAGCATACTTTTGGAGAATACATGGCTAAGAATACAATTCTTTAAAAGCTAGTACACATGTTCCAACAATTTAAAGAATACTTTTGGTTGAAAATAGTATACAAAAAGAGCTTACAATAACTATGTTAGTATTGATTGTAGAGACCAACAATTCTCACCCCATAAAGCAAATTCCAGAATAAGAAACACAATAAGAGAGGTCGTCGCCTTTCTTTGTCAAAACGTATTGACGTGCGTGCCAAAACAAAACAATCGTTTTATAATCTTTTTCCAAGCATTTCATAAAAAAACACGATTTTCCGAAAATGAATTTCCAATTGACAATCCGGTTTTAAACCCATCCCTTTTGTCTCATTGTCTATTTGCTTACCTATCAGTTTTCGTTTTATTATTTTTTTATCCTATTTATTGTCGCTTTAATTGTCTTATAGGATTTAGTTTTATTATTTTGTAGTTTCATTTCTATCATTTTATGCCCATTATTATTTCTATCATTTCATGTAAATTTTACTGTCCTTTTAGTATATTTGCTAGTACATTTTACCACTTATGTGTGACTGATGCGTTTTTCTCATATTCATCTACATTTCATCTCTGTTACATTTAGGCTATTTTTATTACTTCATGTACATATGCTATTCTATTTACTTATACCTCACTATGTTTTGAACCTTATTTTTAGTTATATTCCATAATTTCATGCCATTAGATTAATCTTCTCTTTTTTTCTTGTATACTTTCTTTTGAATTCGAAGCATTTTTTGAAGAGTTATCCAATCGAACTTAGAGCTCTTGTATTATTTCTCACACGTATATAATGAAATTTTGTCATAGCCTGATTGGTTAGGATGCTCACTTTTGAGACTCTACAAGTCTGGGGTTCGAATCTTGCAAGTGCACATGTGTTTCCCGTTTTCCCTTGCGGCTTGCCTTAAAACTATAGTCTTACCTTCGACACTGGTGTATTAAATTCTGTTGTAGCACAATCGGTTAGAGTCTCTAGGAGGCATGCTTGAGGTTATAGGTTCGAGTCTCAACACAAGCAGGCGCGATTTTGGGTGACTTTTATTCCCGTTTTTTTCCATCTGTAGTCCACCTCCTTGACCTGCTAGCCCGTTTTGACTTTTTTAAAACCAAACAGCCCAAAATATTGAGCCCATGTCTAAAACAAAGCCCTAGATTGATATCTGGTGACACCTTTCCATTATAAAACATTCTAAAAACCCCTACAGTAGAACCACGTTTTTCTCCACTCAGCAGACACAAATCCCTAATATCCTCATTTGAAAGAAGATTAGACTTCCTTTTGTCTTCTTCTTGAACTGGTCCTAGAGAGTCCCCTTTCGCCGCCGTTATTCACCGGGAAATTCATCCCCTTCCTTCATACCTCTCCTTCCTTTGTTCCACCGGAAAATTTGAGCGTAACCAATCTCCCCGTTGTCGACAGTGTAAGTTGGTTTCATCACCCTTACACCCCAAAACTTCCCGATTTCGGTAATCTTTGTTTTTGTTCTTCCCATCACGATATTTCAAAACGCATTTTGCCTAAGGCTCAACTGATGGCAGTAGATGGTGGTTTAGTCGAGAAATCGTTTCCGACGTGAAACCCACCTCCGTTTTCTACCGCTCTCTTCTTCCGTTTATTTCGGTAAAAACAGAAGTAGGCCTCGAATCATCAGCTTCGCTGGTCCTGGACGTCAGAGATTTTGAACACTTAACTTCCGTTTTAGATTCAGACTCGTTTTCACTCGTCGTTATTTTCCACGTACATTAATCGCGGGGAGCGAATGTGGTTTCGGTAACCATCCCGATCATAACTTTCATTCACTCCCCGGTGTGCTTCTCTTCGTCCCTGTGTGTTACTTGTGGTCTGTTGCCTCAAATTTTTGCTGCTACTGCTTCTCGATTACTTTCCCAACCTGGTATGGACAAAGCAGTCCATGAACAGGAAGACTGGGATGCAATACGGGTCTGAATTTCGATTTTCAGTTTACGTGGGTCATGTTTGTCTTCTTCTCGCCCAATGCATTTACGCACTCTAATGCTCATAAGCTTGCCATTGTGTTAAGGAAAATGAAAGGGGTTGAGAACCGGAACCATTTTACCCTTGTATGTTTCTGGTTTGTCTGAAAATCTGGTACCGAGTGGGAAATACCTGTGTGTGGTTACGAATAATTTGGTATCACCTCCCTGGGCTTCAGTTTAAAGTTATTACTATCTTTTTTTTTTCTTCACCATTCATGTATCTGTATCCATAGACCCGTATAACATGTTCGGTTTGGATTATGCCTGTGTAATCTGAAGCTGCTCCCGACAGAAACCATGCGCTTGAGTTGTTATTCTCTGGTTCAATAGATTGATCTCTCTCTGAAATTGAAGTTTGTTGCCTCTGTAAGAAGTCCAGGTTATATTCGACTGCTACTGAGGGTACTCTTCCTCCCTTTGGAGAGTATCATTGTTTCTCTGGTACACCATTTCTTTTCTACTGCCTATACTCTCCTTTGATTGTTGCTCATCATTATCCATGTTTTGTTTGCCAACTTATACTCCACCAATGCTCATTGATCTTCAATTGCTCGTCTGTTAGATTCAATCTCATAAGTAACACAATCATTCCGTGTGAAATTGTTTAGACCGGTTAGAAACCTGACAAAATGCTCGTACATGAGTTTATTCTGCTAGTTTGTTCTGATGCGTGATGTTAGTTGCTGATGCGGTATCATTTTGCTTTATAACTACATTGTATTCATGAATGGGTGAAATCATGTGAAACTGTCTAGTCTCAAATTCTTAGTATTAACCAGTTAGAAGCCTAAGGGCATAGAAAGGGAAATAAATGTGTTTGGCAATATTGGTGCAATACTGGGTTTCTGTTCAGTCATGAGTGGTTAGCACCTAGCTACGATTAATCATGTGTTCTTCAGTAGTTTTCCTTTTGCCTTTGAAACCTGTTAACTCTCGAATTTGGTTTAAAAAAAAAGGGAACTAAAAAAAGTAGAAGGAATAAAAGGAGTAAAATGACGAGGATGAGTAAGACAAAGTGCTGGATATTTCAACTCAGGATGGAGTGACTATGCCCACGGTTTCTTGATAGTAATAAGGCAGAAACGTTTCTTTATGTCAGTAGCTTCTTTCAATATTGACGGGTTATTTGTAATTGCTTCCGCTTGTGGATTTATTTTCCTTGTACATATACTGCTTTACTTCCTTTCTGAATTGTTTTTTTATTTTTGTGTATATCTATTCATTTTATTTAAACCTTAGATAGCCCCATAGGTCACCCTTTTTTTCTATTGATCAAGGTTTTGGAAGATACCCCACAGTTAGCTTATTTCTGATTTGCTTTGTGGGGGAACACTACCATCCAAAACTTTGAAAATCTTTTAAGCCTTGAGGGTACCCCACAACTAGCTTATTTCTGATTTGCTTTGTGGGGAACAATACCTTCCAAACTTTTAAAAGCCTATCCCAAACCACCCCCTAATTTCACTAAAAAACTTTACCAAAAAAAGTGGAATTAAAAAAGAAAGAACATTGAATTCAGAATTCATTTTCGTTTCAGTTAGCTTAAAGTCTTCTCATTCGTTAATTCATAAAAAAAAAAGAAGTCATTTCAAAATTCTATTGTCCAGAATTAGGTTTTATCAATGGAGGTCCAAAACCCAGGCCCATCGGCCCAATCCAAACATTAGCCCATACTTGGCCCATCAGCCCAAGTCCGGCTAGGCCCATCAGCCCAAATTCACCCAAGCCTAAGTCCGGCCAAGCCCAAGCCCAAGTCCGGCCAGGCCCATCAGCCCAAATTCACCCAAGCCTATGTCCGGCCAAGCCCAAGCCCAAATCCGGCCCAGGCCCATTAGCCCATATTTGGCCCATTAGCCTAAACCGGCCCATTGGCCCAATACCCACATAGGCTCAAGCCCCAAAAAATTGGCCCGCAGCCCAAAATCGGCCCAGTATGAAGACCAACCCAACTTGGCCCATTAGCCCATATTTGGCCCATTATCCTAAACCGGCCCGTCAGCCCATACCCAGAAAAGTCAAATCAAGCCCACAAAAGTCAAACCAAGTCCACAAATGTCAAACCTTGACCAAAAACATTGACCTTGACCAAAAACGTTGACCTTGACCAAAAACGTTGACCTTGACTAAAAAAGTTGACCTTGACCAAAAACATTGACCTTGACCAGAAAACGTTGACCTTGACCAAAACGTTGACCTTGACCAAAAACGTTGACCTTGACCAAAAACGTTGACCAACCCCACTTCAACCCGAACTTTGACCCGACTCATCTTTTAATACAAGTCAAACCAAAATCAAATCAAACCCAACCCATTTTTCAAACCTGATTCCTTTCAACTCAAACTCAATTTGTAAATTCCATTAAAAATCTAAAATCCAAAAATCTATCTTCCTAGATTTCAAACAATCATTTCATCCAAGTTTCTTCAAGTTTTCAAAAGAAACCATTTTGTGAATTTTAAAGGAAAAACTCTTCTCACATCACAGAAAACTTTTCTCAAACGCAGAATGTTCTTCTCACATACACAGAAAGTTTTCTCCTAAAAGCCTTTCTTAAAACAAGTGTTTCTTCGTCGAGAATTCCGAACAACTTCAAAAGTTTCCCAACTCAGTTTTCAAACTCAAAACTAAACCGTTTTCGAGGAACATGGGATGTCTAACACCTTCAAAGAACGTTTTCCTCCTAGTTAGGCATCACTTGTCTCCCTTCCAAAATAAAAATCCGAGGTGGGGCACTGGGGTCGTAATCTCCCTTGTCGCAGTCTGGATCTCTTTAGGCGGGGCATTAGGGTGACAAACCTCCCCTAATTGCAGCCTAGATTTTTACAAGGCGGGGTGCTAGGGAAGTAATGACCTTCCTAGTTGCAGCCGAAATTTTAGAATCGTCTAACTTCCTTCCGCTCGATTTCAATGTTTTCAGGTTTTAACGTTTTAAAACTCGGGAGTTAGAGACGTTATTAGGGTTCGACCGAGAGCATCTCATTCATGGTGTTTCTCTTTGAATCCTATTTTTCGACATAAATTCATTGCCCCATCTTTCGAGCGTCGACACTTATCATTAATTAAGTGTCGTGTTCGAGGGGGTACATAGGGTAATCCCTCGGGATTATCCGCCCTTTTACAACAAAATGATTTTTCGGTTTTAAAAACTTTAAGAGAGACAATTCTGAATAAGCCAATCCAACCCTTTCATTAGAGCTTCAGGTCACATAAACACTCCTTAAACCCTCCTCTGAACGAGCTCTAAGTCACATAGGACCTCCAATTCTCGAATACTCCTGACAACCTTAGTCTTCTGAAACCCGAAACATCCTCGAAATTCGAACACCTGCAAATTAAATATCCTTTCCCACACTCAATCATACTCAAAACCCGAATTCCTCTTCAACCCATTCGATTTCCCAAAACACCTCAAAAATTTAACCACTCTGAAAGAGGAACCTAACAAACCCGGGAAACTCTTCAACTCCAACAAATGATCCAAACACCCCTTAACTCCACAAGAATGACTAAAATGCCCTTATCCTCACAAAAGCCGAGATAAATCCAATCCCCTCAAAAATAATCAAAACCTCTCAACCCTTTGACTATTCCCACGAACCAATAGTTCAAGACCAGCCTGTTTCCTCAAACTCTTCAAAATCACCTACTCCTCAATCCACACTCAATCCGATCCTTTGGCTTTAATTGAATCTCTTTAAATAAGATTTTGAAAGAAGACAATCCCGACAATTGGAGACCGAGGTTTCCTCGGGCACCAATCCAAAGTTGTGGTCGTTGCCACTTCTAAGGGGTGTAACCCAATGCGAACCCAACATAGAATCTCTAACCTGATAAGATAAATCATATCCTTAGGCAACAAATCACAGAGTCAATCAACGGTTCTTAGAACCTTCATCCCTTTGCTTCCTAGTATCCTTAGGTCAAAGTAGGTGGCGACTCTAGTCAATTCCGCCCTTAGGGTATAAGTCCGCGTGGAGCCCATTGAGAGCGGGTGTAGTGCACACTTGCACTCCCTTTACGCTTTTTGGGAAAGACGGACGATTTAGTAGGTTTTTGAGTGATGCCAGAATAATGGGTTTTCACCCTCCACAGAATGGCATTTTAGGATCTAGGCTTTTCAGTCAAGAACCATATTTAGATATCCCCCCCTCATACCGAAAAATCACCCTCCACATTGATATTATGTGATATGTACTTCACTTCCTTTAAAGTTTGAAAATAAATCTCAAGAACTACTTGGTACAAATTGTTGCCTAAAGATAATGTTTAAGGATAAATGTAACACCCCTACCACTAATCTCGTCATTACCGTCTAATCACCTTGTACTTCTATCTATACGCAGCGGATAATCCATACACAACGGCGGGTGAAACAATGTCGTTAGTGTAACACCCCTAATCCTAAACCTGTAATAACGTCGCAAGTCGTAGCACAATGAATAACAAATCGCAGCGGAAAATAAAACTATCTACCTTGGTGTTACACGCCGTCACTCACCCTTGTGAGCAACAAGGCAACCTTACTCTTTCCAACAATACAACTCCTCACGCTGTGATGAACAGATACTGAGCACTCTAATTATTACAACCCAAATCCAACTAAATGAGCAACTAACTTGAATACAACAACCTTCTTAATACAATATATAATAAAACCAACGGTGTTTGTTGAAAAATATTCAGCTACCCCCGTGCCCCGCACTCCGGCTTGAGTCTTCTTCAATAACCTGGAATGTTTGGCCCATTCAAGGGCTCAGCAATCGAAATGCTGGTATGCTAAATGTAGTCTTAAATCATTTGGATTCCTTAAGTCGTTTTAGCCATCTTGAAATTAGATTCATTACATAAAATACCGGTTTACAATGATAACAGTAACAACTGTAAACATTTAACGATCACATAGCAATTCACCTGTAAACACCAGTGTACAATAGTACACGACACCAATAACCACACAACAATAACTCATAGAAATAACCAAAGTCAAACATTAATAATCCATAACAATAACCAATAATCACATATTAATAATCCGTAACGATCACCAAACAAGATACGCGTATTAAACTGTACTTGATAGTTAGCCACCTGACCCTTATCCTTTAAACCAATCATTTAACCTTCTCCAATTAATTTCCACCTCAAGTGTCATGTTAAGTCAAACCTTAATAACTTTTAATGGACGAATGTCCCCTGTGTTCCATTGGAACTGTTTACCAGCTGACCCAATGGCCCTGGTTAATTGACTGATCCGGTCGAACCTGTGCACCAACGGCAGTGCCTTCCGCCATCCCCGAATGTGGCTGATGGATTCCCTTTGAGTGACTCTCCATTGAAGTCTCTCGCAGTGATCACAATGCGCAACCAGAAAGTCGAAACAATCTGGATTCCTCTCTTTATAAGTTAGCCCTTTTTGTCAGTGACATAATAACCAATCCTTGAGTTAAGACTATAACAGTTGACCATCAGTTAGGTTCATTAATACCTAAAGGTCAGTTAGTCTTGTTCCAGCTTAGATGTATAAACTTCCAGTCATAAGACGTTCACGTATAAATAAAACGCAACAAAGTTGAGCAATACAGTATACAATATCATTCACATAAAATCACAGACATCGCTTTTAAACAATTAGCACATAACGTCTGGACCTTAGGATAATCCTTAGGACACTCAGACCACACAATTAACATACCGTTCACCGTGATAGCAGCTAGCTTGACAATTCACGCTTTAACAGTCCTTCCCCGTACGCTGTTATATTTACAAGCAATACCAGGTAATATTAATATAACCATCCATTAAACATTACAGAACTGTCACTGTAGTACTAATTACTTGTAATACACTAATCCCGTAAGTTCTTTATTTCCCCCTGTTATTTTACAGTGACTCTAGATAGTTCATTAGTTCATTATTTTATGTGATGCTCACATGTGATAATGAATTTCCACCTTGTAGTATATTTCTACTTCCTTAATTATATACTCGTAATTGTTTCTACTTATTCTTTATATCATATCCCTTGGTCATTTTTATTATAACCACAATTATTTTATAAACTTTATATTATACTCCATAATATACCATAATACATTATATTGCCTAGTTTTACTTCCTTTCCTTATTAAATTACAAAACCAACCTTATTAATTCGGTATTTATCTATTATACCCAACAACTTAATAAATTACGAGATAACCACATATAATTTCCGGTATTCATAATTGATTCCATTAACTTTTACAACTTACCAAATAACCATATACTTTTATAATTTATTAAACACCCATATTAATTTTCAGAAATTGTTAAACAAATATATTAACTTTTATAAATTGACAAAGAAACTTATACTTTTATAATTCACTAATTACCCACATTAACCTTTGTAATTATTAATTAACCACATTACCTTTTTAATTTACAAAATATCCACCTTAATTTTCATAAATGACAATCTCATTATACCAACTTTTATAAATTACGAATAAACCCCTTAACTTTCGGTTTTCACTAATATTTTCCTTTATTCACTTTTAAACCCCAAAATTTTATATAAGTTACATATTAGCTTATAAACTATAGTTTAAATATTTTATTTCTTTAAATAACCAAAACAGCCCACAACTTTCTTCAATTTATATTTCCGCCCATATTAAATTCTATTTTTCATATATACTTCCATAAATTACATATTCACCCAAAAACTTTTATAAACTTAATATTTTATGTCATAAATCATTTTAACCCAAAGTTTTTGGTCAACACTTTGACCAAGACTTATTTTCACAATTAATACTTTAATATACCCATAAAATCATAAGTAATTCTCAGCCATACTCCAATCTTCCCAATAATTATAAAATAGTCCCACAACTTTATAAATTGTTATTTTAACACTTAAACACTTATTTAAACTCACCAAAATTCACAATATTAATTCCTACCTTATATCATAATTATATCAAATTAATCCTTAAGCTCTCGGTTTTTATATTTAGCACACCAATCTTTTCAAAATTTACATTTTAGCCACATAAATTTATAAACTAGCCATTTAAATACTTGTAGCTATTTTTAATAATCCCAAAATTTATAATAAAAGTTAATATACTTATGTATTTCAAAAATCACCAAATAAAATATTTTGCTCTCGGTTTTTAATAAACCTTTACCTTATGGTTTTAAAACTTGCTTTAAACTTTATAATAAATACATATAAATGTATATAAGCCATATAACACTTCTAAAAATTATGCTAATGACTTAGAATGATTATAAACTCAAAATAGAACATATCGTCCTTAGATAATTCGGTTTATATATATGTGCATCTTAATTAATTTTTATGACACCAATTTATACCTTAAGGTAATAATCTTACCTTATATGTTATAAATTATTTTCTTGACATTAAAACTCATATATTTTCGGGCCTAATTTATTTAAAGGTAATACATAATTTTTATACCAAAGTTTGAAGCTTAATTCAAGCTTAAACTTAATAAACCCTACTTATATAAACTTACCCTTAAATCAAGACAATTCTTGTACTTGATTTCTCCTTGAATTCCAAGCTCTCCAAATGTTATCTTGATGAAGAATTTCGGGCTCCTTATAAAATTTAGGAGATCTATTTGTTAGACTTCTAACAAGGATTTATAAATAATATTTGAAGTAATTTTACAAGAGTTTACCTTAGGAATTTAACAAGGTATTTTTGATACACCTTGAGATGATTGTAGATCCAAGTTTCCTTCATGAAATAATGAAGAGAATATGGATTTAGAAGGTTTTAAATTTCGACAATTGCTTAAGGAATTTTCTTAAGATTTTCAACATGAAAATATACCTTAACTTGATCTTGTTGTTCCTTGTGTTGTTGTTGAATTTAGGAACCTCCTTGGAACACCTAAGCTTGGCAAAAAATTGTAGAAGTTGCTAGGATGATTTCTTGCTTCAGGACTTAGGAGATTTAACTAGGAAATTACATTAAAATGGTGTTAGAACCTAGAACACCATTAATGGAGCTTAAGGTCCAAAGAATTAACTTAGCAAGAAAGGAGAAAAGAGAGAGCAAGATGAGAAGCTTACCATTTGGTTAAGGTATGGCAAGGGAAATGAATGGACCCTCACGTAAGTTATTAAGGAGAATCAAGGCTTACTCAAAATGGGAATTATTGGCTTCTCATAAGTCATTATTTTATGTCATGTTTTAGGTTATTTAGATTTCAAAATTGACCACAATGGTCTCTCCACTTGACTAGTGCTACGGTTGATTGGAAGCAAATAATGGATGTCCTTGTTGATTGCTTATGAGAGGATGACTAGACAATGTGAGTGGTTATCTTCATTTTTGAATTTACTAAGCTTAATTACTTGTACTAACCTTGTCTTTCTTGCAGGGGTGATCGGCCAAGGTGGGAGTAAGCAGCTCCATATTGTGTAGACTTACGGCAAGGGAATCATTAGGAAGCTAGTTTAGGTTTGTTAATTGTAAAACTAGCCAATCATGCTAATTAGTTTAAGTTTCCTTTTGCTTAATCATGCAGCACTTAGCTCCCCACTATCCTGTCCATTATCGGCAGCCTCATGTGCTGGTAATGAATCAATTGTTGACATATAATATACTAGTCTAAAGTTGATCTAGTTAGATTCTTTTTGTATTTTAATTCTTATGACTTATCTAAGGCTAATTGATTCTTGTTTTATTGCAGGTGTGAAGGGTGATTTTTCGGTATGAGGGGGGTCTATCTAAATATGGTTCTTGACTGAAAAGCCTAGATCCTAAAATGCCATTCTGTGGAGGGTGAAAACCTGTCACCTTGCATCCCTCAAATACCTACTCTATCGTCTGTCTTTCCCAAAAAGCATAAAGGGGAGTGCAAGTGTGCACTACACCCGCTCTCGATGGGCTCCACGCGGACTTATGCCCTAAGGGCAGAAATTGACTAGAGTCGCCACCTAGTTTAACCTATGATAACAAGGAAGGAAGATCGGGTTCTAAGAACCGTTAATTGACTCTGAGGTTGCTGCATATGGATAGGACTTATCTGATCAAGCCAGAGATTCTATGGTGGGTTCGTACTGGGTTACACCCCTTAGAAGTGGCAACGACCACGACTTCGGATTGGTGCCCGAGGAAACCTCGGTCTCCAATTGTCGGGATTGCCTTCTTTCAAAACCTTTTTAGAGAGATTCATTTGAAAGCCAAGGATAGGATTGGGACGAGGAGAGAGAAAAAGAGTGAATGAGGTGAGCTTTTCTTCCAAGCTAGCACCCAGAAGAGGAATGGGTGAATTCGGATGAGTAGAATGAGAATTGGGAAAAGTATGAGGTTGAGTGAATAGATAAGACTTAGTGTCTGATGGTTTGAAGTTTGTGGGAGCCAAAGAAGGTTTGAGTGTTTTGAGGGGTATGGAGAACACCTTAGTATGGGAAAAGGGTTTTTTATTTGGAGTGGGGTCGCACCATGTGTGGGTTGCCTACGTACTCAACTTCCTGTTGAGATCAGACCTTACGTAGTTCAGAGTTTTGGGATTTAGGAGTTTTGTGAGTTTTTGAGGTGTTTGAAAGGTTAGTCTGTGAGACGCTCGGGTCTATGAGACATTTGAGGTGTTCATGTAATGAGAGGTGTGAGATATTAAGGTCTGTGAGACGCTCGGGTCTGAGAGACATTTGAATCTGAAAATGGTGGAGAGATTGAGTTGTTTGAGTCTGTGAGGCACTCGGGCCTATGAGACTATAAAAGTTTGAAAGAAGTCAAGATTCAGGAGATGTTTCAAGTTTGGAATGATTTAAGTTTGTATAATGATTTGAGTGTGTGAGGCAATTGGAATTTGGGAGAGATCCCGGGTTTTTTGGGTTCGAGGTTCGAAAAGAGTTGAGGTTTGAGATATTTCGAATTTAGAGTGAGATGATGGTGGACTGAATTGTTTGGAGGAATGATTGTCAAGATCGTCTCTCTTAAAGCTTTTAAAACCGAAAAATCATTTTTTGTTGTAAAAGGGCGGATAATCCCGAGGGATTACCCTATGTACCCGCTCGAACACGACACTTAATTAATGGTAAGTGCCGAAGCTCGAAAGATGGGGCAATGAATTTATGTCGAAGGATAGGATTCAGAGAGAAACACCATGAATGAGATGTTCCCAGTCGAACCCTAATAACGTCTCTAACTCCCGAGTTTTAAAAAACGAAAACAATGAAATCGAGCGGAAGGGAGTTAGGCGATTCTAAAATCCCGGCTGCAACTAGGAAGGCCGTTACTTCCCTAGCACCCCGCCTTGTAGAAAACTAGGCTGCAATTAGGGGAGATTTATCACCCTAATGCCCCGCCTAGAGAGATCCAGACTGCGACAAGGGAGATTACGACCCCAGTGCCCCGCCTCGGATTTTTATTTTGGAAGGGAGACAAGTGGTGCCTAACTAGGAAGAAAACGTTCTTTGAAGGTGTTAGACACACCATGTTCCCCGAAAACGATTTAATTCTGAGTTTGAAAACTGAGTTGAAAAACTTTTGAAGTTGTTCGGAATTCTTGATGAAGAAACACTGGTTTTGAGAAACATTTTAGGAGAAAACTTTCTGTATATGTGAGACTTACTTTCTGCAATAGAGAAGAGTTTTCTGTGATGTGAGAAGAGTTTTTCCTTTAAAATTCCACAAAATGGTTTCTTTTGAAAACTTGGTGAAACATGAATAAAAAGATGGTTTGAAATTGAATGAAATTTGCAAATTGAGAGCGGATGCATTGTAGATTGGATTTGGCTGAATGAATCGGGCTCGAATTAAATTGAAGTCGGGTTTGAATTAGATTGGGTCAAGTTTGAATTGGATTGAAGTTTGATTTGGATTAGGTTGGAGTTCGGGTTGGGTCGAGGTCAGTAGGGGTCAAAGTTTGATCAAGGTCTGCATTTGGATTGGTCAAAGCTAGGCCGGGTCAAAACTAAGTCAAGGTCAAAGTTGGAGTTCGGGTCAAAGTCAACGTTTTTTGGTCAAGGTCAAGATTTTCTAGTCAAGGTCAAGGTTTTCTAGTCAAGGTCAAGGTTTGACATTTGTGGACTTGATTTGGGTTAGTGGGCTAAAGGGCCGGATTGGGTTAATGGGCCGAGTTGGGCTGATGGGCCGAGTTAGGCTGATGGGCCGAGTTGAGTTAATGGGCCGGATTGGGTTAATGGGCCGGATTGGGTTAATGGGCCGAGTTGGGCTGATGGTTCGAGTGTGGGTTTGGGTCATGGGCATTGGGCCAAGTGTGGGCTTGAGTTTCAAGTTTGGGCTTGGACTTTTGGTTTCGGGTTTGGACCATGGATCACGGACTTGGGGAGTTGGGTCATGGGCTTTGGTTTTCGGGTTTGGGCCATGGATCACGGACTTGGGCCTTGGGTCATGGGTTTTGGGCCTTGGGTTTCGGTTTGGGGCTCAAATTGGATTGACTGTGAACCGAATTTGGAATGACTTTTGAACTTCAAATTGGATTAATTTATTTTTGGATTGGAATTTTATTGATTGTGAATTTTAATCTGAATATTAAAGGTGGTTTAGAAAGATTTTTCACTAGGAGAGATGTTCCCCACAAACAGGTACTACGACCCTCGGGTACCACGACCTTAATGTGGGTAACATCTGGGAGTAAGTCTAGGGCTTTTCTAAAGAGACCCACAGAAGATTGTAGGCCTAAGCCGCATTTGGGTAACCTATGGGGCTCTCTAGGATTACATGCTCTAGCCCGTAAGACTAACAATAGTCAAACCCGGAATGAGTTTTAACTTGGGCCGAAAATGACTATCCAAAATAACCCAATCCATCAGTTCTCAACGCAAACAGTGCTGCTATGTTAAACAAATCACAAGTAATGGGGAAACAAATGTACGACAACAAGAAATTTATGCAAATATGTGTTCAACAGGCCAATTCTGTGATCGCAACGATCTCTCTGATTCCTTTTCCTTTAACCTATGTGAGAATGATCTTGTCGCATGACATGGTTCAATCGAACCAAATCAAACCTGTAGAACTCAGATATATGTGTTTGAGGGAATGTCACAAAAGGTCGGTACAACTAGATCGAACTCCCCAGACAAACAATAGCCAAACTTTCAAGCAATAAACAAAAGTTGAATGCGGAAGCATTGTTTTTCTGTCAACCTCACGAAGTCACACTTGACACATACACCTTTGTCTTTTAATCACACCTAAGAATACTACTATCAGAGACACATGCGATTTTTCCAAACACTAGAGACATAACCAATAAACCCCCAACGTTAATACAGATTCCATAACAAAACAAACTGGTATGCTTCATCAGCCAGCAGCCATATAAAGGAAAACAGATCAGTCATATGGGTGTAAACAGTTCGGATAAGCACTAAACATCCACTGCTTTTAAGATCGAGGAGCTGAGCATACTCGAATGGATATCAAATAGATCGAACGAAGCACTCAAATACAATCAGATTAAGCAAAGTTGCAGAATATTCAGGTGAGTTTAAATACCGGCTCGGAGATAACATAAACTTCCTGCAACAAAGGAAAACTAAACAGAAACCAATCCCAAAACTAGAAGTAGATTAGTCTGTTAGGGCAATCAACCAGAGAGCAATACATATGTAGAGCTGATATTTCTTATCACCAGTTGGGCTACAAAATTACCGTTCGGAGAATGAAGAGGGAGCAGAGTTCATTGTTCCTTCTTCACCGGTTGGGGTACAAAATTACCGTGAGGAAGATAGGAAGAAATATGCAGAGTTGTATGCTTAAATACACATAAGAAAGGTGCAGGGCGATGCTCGTTTGTTGTTCGCCAGTCAGGTTGCAAAAATTTCCATTGGTGAAGGGAATGAAGCAGGCGAGCGTGTATGCTTTCGTTTCGCCAGATCGGGCGAGTAAAAATTACCGTCGGTGGTGGTAGAAGACCGAGGCGCAGAGCTAAGGTTCCGTGGAAAAGGAAAATGGAGGAGGCACAGAACAGGGATGCTCTTGTTCACCAGTTTGGGTAAACAAATTACCACGGTGGGGAAATTAAGAGAATGAAAATCGGCTAGGGTGAGAAGAATGAAGGTGACTGAGGATTTCGATTTGGGGTTTTGTTTTGTTTGAAGATCAAAATCCATGGAGATGGAAGTAGGCGTGGGGAGGAAGATTTGAGCAATGTCGATCCCGTTTTTTTTTTGGTCTCTGAAGATTGGAAACTGAATGATTGAGAACGAAGATCGGAGGCGGCGGCTACAGTTGCTTCGTACTTGTTTAGGGTTTTCGATTTCTTTGCATATTGAGGAAGAAAGTCGAGGGTGAAGAGAGAATGGGGATGGGTATCTGAGATGGAGATCGAGAAGAGAAGGAGAAAGTCCTGGCGGAAGAGAGAGACAGCGGGTGAAGAAGACGACTAGTGGCTACTGTTGCCTTGGGATTAGGGTTTTGTGTTGTTGTCTTTTATAGAATAAGGGTGGGTTCTTGGGTTTAGAAGATGGGTTGGGTTTTAATGTGGGCTTTTTGAAGCCAAGGGCTGAAAATAGAGTGGATTTAAGGAATTGGGCTAGGCCAGATTTCAACCAAGTATGGAGTGAGTTTGAAAGATGAAAATGAGTGTGTATAAATAGAAATGAAAATAAAAATACTAATGCTAATAGTAGAATAAAATAAAATATAAGAAAAAGTGAATAGATGATTAAAAATAAAATAAAATAGTAAAATAAGTGAATAAACAAAAGGGGACGACCTTGAAACTGGACTGTCGATGGAAATTCATTTTCGAAGAATTGTGTTTTTTTTTTTAAAAAAAAAAGTTTTGAAAAAGATTATAAAATGATGGTTTCGTCTTAGCACGCACGTTAATATGTTTTTTTAAAAAAGAAAGGCGACGACCCCTCTTATTATTTCGGAATTTGCTTTATGGGGTGAGAATTTTTGGTGTCTACAGATGGCTTCCCTTGATTCAATTCTGCAAGCCCTTGCAGAATTGGATCAAGGTTGACGGACGCCAAAAATTCTCACTGCGGTTTATGATCTGTTCTTATGAATGCGGGTGCACGGGGACTTATGACGGGCCCCAAATTGTGGTGATTGATGGTATGAGGACTAATGACGGGCCTCAACTAGATCTCGGTGTCTAGCTCTAGGGCTTATGACGGGCCTAGAATACGATCAAACAACCTATGCATGAGGACTAATGACGGGCCTCAACTAGAACTCGGTGTCTAGCTCTAGGACTTATGACGGGCCTAGAATGCATCGTCGAAATGTATGAGGACTAATGACGGGCCTCAACTAGATCTCGGTGTCTAGCTCTAGGACTAATGACGGGCCTAGAATACAATCGGTATATGGGTTATGCATGAGGACTAATGACGGGCCTCAACTAGAACTCGGTCTAGCTCTAGGACTTATGACGGGCCTAGAATGCATCTTCGAAATGTATGAGGACTAATGACGGGCCTCAACTAGATCTCGGTGTCTGGCTCTAGGACTAATGACGGGCCTAGAATACAATCGGAATAAGGGTTATGCATGGACTAATGACGGGCCTCAACTAGAACTCGTGTCTAGCTCTAGACTTATGACGGGCCTAGAATGCATCTTCGAAATGTATGAGGACTAATGACGGGCCTCAACTAATCTCGGTGTCTAGCTCTAGGACTAATGACGGGCCTAGAATACAATCAGAATAAGGGTTATGCATGAGGACTAATGACGAGCCTCAACTAGAACTCGGTGTCTAGCTCTAGGACTTATGACGGGCCTAGAATGCATCTTCGAAATGTATGAGGACTAATGACGGGCCTCAACTAGATCTCGGTGTCTAGCTCTAGGACTGATGACGGGCCTAGAATACAATCGGTATATGGGTTATGCATGAGGACTAATGACGGGCCTCAACTAGATCTCTTGATGTCTAGCTCTAGGACTTATGACGAGCCTAGAATGCAACTGAAAGTACGAGGACTTAGGACGGGCCTCAACTAGACCTCTTGACATCTAGCTATAGGACTTGCGACGGGCCTATAATACCTTGATCGAGTTGTACGAAACTGTTGTTTTGAGTGGTTGATCGAAGGATGATTTTGTTTGTTGATAGATTCGGGATTGGATCTTTTTCGGTTGTTTTCATGAGGGATGTGATAGTCGAATGCTTTCTGTCGATGTCGCCTTTTACTTTGTCAGTGTGGGACTTTTGTTTTGGTTTTGTTTTTGGTGGTCTTGGCCCGATGTGCACTATGGTTTCGGGATTTGGTATGACTCTTGGCTCCAGAATTCGAGATGGCTCCGGTATGGCTTCTGAGCTTTGGTTCTTGTGATTTTGTGATTGGTCCTTGAGTGGATGGTTTTTTTTTTGTGAATGAGTGATTTTGAGAACTTGAAGGTTTTGATGTGATTGGACGGCTTCGATATGATCCGAGGGCTCCGGTATGATTGGATGGCTCCATTGTGGTCGGGTGGCTCTAGTGCGGTCAGATGGCTCCGGTTTGATATGTGACTCCCTTATGAGCAACGACTCTGGGATGGTTGATGGGTTTGGCTTCGATATGATACGAGGGCTCCGGTATGATCAGATGGCTCCATTGTGGTCGGGTGGCTCCAGTGCGGTCAGATGGCTCCGGTTTGATATGTGACTCCCTTGTGAGCAACGACTCTGGGATGGTTGGTGGGTTTTGAATCGAATGAGGCTTTTCAGGATCGTTGGTGGGTTTCGATTGGGTGAAGATTTTCGGGATGGTCGGTGGGTTTCGATTTGTTTTGAATTTTGAGTCGAACGGTGGGTTGATGTGATTGGTGGATTGTGTTGTGTTTGGCGTGTTTTGATGTGGTAGATATTTTTTGTTGTGATTGATAACTTCTTGGTCATGGATGGATGGCTTCGGTCTGGTTATGACTTTAGGGTTTTCTCATGATGGCTCCAGGATAGCTCGGGATGGCTCCGGGGAGGATACAGGATGGCTCCATTGGTGATGACGAGGAAGAAAGGGGAACTTTCGCCTGTGAGGTGGTCACACCCTGAGCGGGCTGCCTACGTACTCAATTCCATATTGAGATCAGACCATACGTAGTTCGATACTGTGTAGGTAAGACCCTGGTGATGAAATGGTTCATGTGTAGTCCTGAGCTCTCTAGGACGATCTCAACGTTTGAGGATGGCTCTCGCATGGCTCTAGTTTGTTTTGGATATGATGTTGATGAGGCCCGATGACGCTGGATGGCTCCGGGAAGATCGTCGTATGGCTCCGGATGGCCACGGTTTTGATTTCTTTTTATTTTGAGTTGAGCTTCGATAGCGGGAAACTGAAGTAGACCTTCCACGAGACTAGGCATGGTTCTTACCAGTCGGATGTTGAAAATGAAGTGGCTATGATGCATGCAAATGCTAACTGCTAGAAGAGATGCAAAATGCATATGCGTTTTTTGAAGAGAAGGTATGATTCTATCTCTATTACTATGAGGTTTACGAATATAAGACATCTTCGGTTCGGTCTTGAGTGATTGTTGAACTGGAATGTGTGAATCACTTTCTTCTCACGGAGGGATGCGGGTTAGTCTCTCGTGAGTATGGCCGTGTGTGCTAATGTCGTGATGATACTCTCAATGCTTAGAGCAATATTTTCCTGAGAATTTATTTTCGAGGTATTGAACTTTCCGACCCTTACAAATTTCTCACCTGCAATGGGGTAGGCTGATTATGATTTGGTAGTTTAATCGAAGAGTCACTCGCACTCGGATGACCTTGTAAAGTAAGGTCGCACTCATTCGCTCACAGTCCCTGTATTATGGGGTGGGACATGTTGATAGCAAGTACGAAGCTTATGATCCATGTTTCAGATCCGGTACTTTCAGTTAACGCTCATTAACTCATGAGTCAGAGGTCTTTATTGGGTTGTAACGGGGTTGAGGGGTATGATGTATGTCACATGGGACTGGAGGATTTGTTAGGAATTGTGGAGCTTTTGTGCAGTAGAAGACATGCTTCGCCTTTGCCATGGGTGGAATGATTAGACGGGTTTTGATAATCTTTATTGATTTCTACGGGACATCATTGGTCCTTCGGATTTGGATTTCTCCTTCTTGCCTCTTCCGGTGCACAGTTTGAACTTTCTTCTCATTTTCTTTTGTGAAATTGCATTTGGCTCATCAATTTTCTCAAACGTTCTTTGCTTTGTATTTTGGCTTCTAGCTTTGGAGTTGCATTGACTCGCTGGTCTTCTTGGATATTTTCGGTGTTCTTTTTTGGTGTTTGGCTTTGGAGTTGCCTTGACTCACTGATTTCTTCGAACATTTCATTGTTTTTGTGGAAGATAGTGGGGAGGTACCATGGCTCTGGCTCCTTTGAGATCCTCTATTACGAGGGCAAGTAAGTATATGTACGTGGGTTGGCATGTTGTGGAGTTTCTGAAGAAAGAGTTTTTCATGAAAGGCTCAGCGGGGCTCACTAAAGGGTTGTGTAAAGGGCAGTCCAAGCTTTTTGGTTTTGTGGGGATTTTTATTCCTAAGTGCCTCGTCATCCTCATTAGTCAATGATTGTTTTCTTACTATTCTTGGATCTTTGCATGAATCACAGTTCGTATCCTGTTTATCGACATTGATCTCGCTATGAATTGTGCCTCTCCATGTGCTGAAGGAATGCACAAGTCGCTCATGGTTTTACCTCTATGGACTCGCTCTATCTTCCCTCATCGCTCAGTAGATCGTCCAATAAGCTCAATTGAAATTCCGGGGAAAATACCGTTCTTCGCATGCTACACATTCGATTTGTGGTGCTGGTTTAGATTAGACTCTTGTGTTCATTGATGGGTCGAGAGTTAAGTGGTTCACGCACTATGTTGAATCAAACTCTCACGATTTTCCCAAAGATGTCATTTTGATATGGGAGTATGCAAATGCGATTATCTACCATGCGATGTATTGTGGCAATATGGAATTACTATATATAGGATGCCTGAAATGCTGAAAATGGTGAATGGAAATGGTTGATTGAATGCTTTTTTTTTGTTTGTTTTGTTTTTGGATGCAATGCATGAGTGGTGAGGTTATGACTAGTCTCGCTTGAGTCGAATTCAGCCCGCAGTTCATGAAGCTCATCCCATCATTGTCGGCCCTGGAGGTGGTATAGCTGTTGGGTGTGATGTGAGAGAAATTGTTTTGGAATGACATTCAGCTGGTTATTGGCTCCGGAGTTTTGAACTTTTAGGGAGTGACAACTCCCGTATGGTGGCCCTACGATATGACACATTCTTTCCCTCTTGGTCACTGACGCGCATGGTGATTCTGATTGGGAAGGGCTTGAACTCTATTTTCTTTTCTATCCCTCTGAGATCGGGTTCTGGCGGTCGAGATATTGGGGTGAAAGCTGGGGTGTGGTGTGGTGACAATGACACACATGATCTTGAAATTTTTCTGAGGTGGATAGGATTTGTGTATGTTTGACGAATTTGGACTGACCGAGAATGCATGGGACTTTTTGTAATGAATGCAATGCATGCGGTTTTGCCTCTTGCTTGGTTGTATTTATTGACGTGTTTGTTCAGGGGATGCCTTCTATACCGTGAATTCTCGCCCCATAAAGCAAATTTGATGAATGATATATAACTGTGAGGAGTCGTTCCTTTTCATTCTTTTCATTATACGTGCATGCCAAAAGAAACCGAGTTTGGGAAAACATTTTGAAAACACGTGTTTTCAAAGTGGTGGATTTTCTCAATATGAATTTTGACGCTCGATCATTCTCAAATAAAATAGGGAGTGGGGAACCCTATACATATTTGATCTAAATAAATTCAAAGGGAATGTACAACCTATACACAAAGTCTGTTCAGAAATTGACAAGAGAGAAAAGGATGCTAGGGAAAACCTATACATCAATTCTAAAAGTCATTAAATGGGGAGTTTGAGCTTAAAAAACTTCTCCCGAATTCTTCTGCTTCATCTTTGAGCTTCTGACTGGCAACTCATTCACGTTTGGGCTTCTGATTGGCCACTCGTTCGTCTTCGAGATCTTGACCTGCTACTCGCTCGTCTTCTGGCTCTTGCAGCGAAGCGGTATTGTGATCAAACAAAGCCGGTTGGTGTTCTTCTGACTCTCAAAAATTTTGAACTCGAACAATCGTTGCTGGTCTTCATGTCGCTCGACTCGGGTTGGTGCACCTCTGATTTTCGGTTCAGACTGCAGTTGTTGATCTTCATGCGCTCCATCTGCTCCGACGAGGGAAATAAGGGGCGTTTTTTGAGAAAGGAAAGGTGAATGACCGAGCACAAGTTCCTTGTGAAAATCCACCACTTATGTGAAAACACGAATGACTAGTACGCTCCACGGTAATGACCGCTGCTCTTGAAGGTGGGTTGAACTTCAAAAATAGCGGGTCACAACATGGGGACTAAATCATTTATTTTGAAATACGTTTGTGAAAATCAACTTTGAAAACTATTTTCGAAAACTATTTTGAAACGATGTTGGTGAAAAATGTTGTTTGAAATTCATTTGTATAAAGTAGGTTTTTCGAAATCTATTTTTGAAAATTGTTTTGGAAATAACATTTTAAAGATGAAGTGGCAAGATTAAAACCGCAAATGTTTATGAGTAAAATTTAGGTGGGATTTGAAATCAAACGAGCTCGTAAAACAGCTTTAAGAGATGTGCAAAAGAGAATTCCGAACGTTTTGAAACAGATTGGTTTGAAAAGGTGGTTTGCACACATGTACAGCATAAAAGAAATCGTAGCTATGTTTGATGTGGGGCTGTAAGTGTTAATGTTGGGATAATCACCTTCCAGGTCAATCAATGCTTCCATACCACCGGGGGAACCGTCGTTCCTTCACTGTTCATTTCTTGGGGATTTATCTCTGTTATGCCTTGTGAGGCACGTCATCAAGAAAGTCCGGAGTGCTTAAGTTCGAAAGGTCAGGATACCCAAAGTGATACAGTTACACGAGCCACGGCTGGTGATTATCACAACATACTCACTTTGGGAAAACTTGGGGAAGTACTCCATGGGGTCGGGTCTCCCGTCGTCTGCACGGTCAGGTGTGTCTAAAGTCCAAATTATTCACTGACTACGTTGTGCCATGTATGGGTATCCGGTAAATACGGGATCCTCTATGGACGTGTAGCGTGACATCAGGCTTTAGAGACACCCGTGGTGCAGAGGACACTTGGAGAACTGAGCCCATGCAATCTTCAGGGTAAGGCAAATGGTGGTCAGACAGGCGGCATACAAGGGGGTGACTCCCATAAACCCGTCTTAGACACCGGACCAGGTAGCTGGACACTGAAGGCTCAGAGTTCACTATATGCTAGCTTCGACTCGAAAAGGTAAGTGTTGAAGGATCATGAGTTTTCAAGGCGTAGATACTACGATCATACCGCCTCGTGTGCATAGTCCTTACTACGAAGGGCATCTGCTCATGGGGAATCAATTATGGACCAATATTTATCCCGACCGCAAATTTCAAGGGTGACACAGAGGAATGCATGTCCTAAGCTACCCTATGCACCCACCTCAGGACTATTCCTAACAGTTCAATATCACAACTAAAAGGCGGTAAATAGATGCGCAGCAAAGAGAGGGAAGAAGTTAGACCCCTAATGGGCCCACCTACCTGAAGTTCCTGCAAGTTAGTCCAGCATAATCACGTAATTATGTAGCAAGCAAAGCGCAAATGGCAAGCAAAGTCAAGTATAAGCTACACACTCTCATCCTAACTATCCTCACCAATCACACTCTAAGTGTGGAATAGAGTAACCCTAAAGGCTTGGAATGAATCTCTCGAAGGTTATGAAAGAAGTGGGGAAATCCCAACAATTTTGAATGGAGTTCAGTCTTCCTTGAGTTTGAGAAAAACTTACTCAAGTTTTCCCCAGCAGAGTCGCCATTCTGTGAAGGGTGATTTTTCGGTATGAGGGGGGTCTATCTAAATATGGTTCTTGACTGAAAAGCCTAGATCCTAAAATGCCATTCTGTGAAGGGTGAAAACCTGTCACCTTGGCATCCCTCAAATACCTACTCTATCGTCCGTCTTTCCCAGAAAGCATAAAGGGGAGTGCAAGTGTGCACTACACCCGCTCTCGATGGGCTCCACGCGGACTTATGCCCTAAGGGCAGAAATTGACTAGAGTCGCCACCTAGTTTAACCTATGATAACTAGGAAGGAAGATCGGGTTCTAAAAACCGTTAATTGACTCTGAGGTTGCTGCCTATGGATAGGACTTATCTGATCAAGCCAGAGATTCTATGGTGGGTTCGCACTGGGTTACACCCCTTAGAAGTGGCAACGACCACGACTTCGGATTGGTGCCCGATAAAACCTCGGTCTCCAATTGTCGGGATTGCCTTCTTTCAAAACCTTTTTAGAGAGATTCATTTGAAAGCCAAGGATAGGATTGGGACGAGGAGAGAGAAAGAGAGTGAATGAGGTGAGCTTTCTGCCAAGCTAGCACCCAGAAGAGGAATGGGTGAATTCGGATGAGTAGAATGAGAATTGGGAAAAGTATGAGGTTGAGTGAATAGATAAGACTTAGTGTCTAATGGTTTGAAGTTTGTGGGAGCCAAAGAAGGTTTGAGTGTTTTGAGGGGTATGGAGAACACCTTAGTATGGGAAAAGGGTTTTTTATTTGGAGTGGGGTCGCACCCTGTGTGGGTTGCCTACGTACTCAACTTCCTGTTGAGATCAGACCTTACGTAGTTCAGAGTTTTGGGATTTAGGAGTTTTGTGAGTTTTTGAGGTGTTTGAAAGGTTAGTCTGTGAGACGCTCGGGTCTATGAGACATTTGAGGTGTTCATGTAATGAGAGGTGTGAGATATCAAGGTCTGTGAGACGCTCGGGTCTGAGAGACATTTGAATCTGAAAATGGTGGAGAGATTGAGTTGTTCGAGTCTGTGAGGCACTCGGGCCTATGAGACTATAAAAGTTTGAAAGAAGTCAAGATTCAGGAGATGTTTCAAGTTGGAATGATTTAAGTTTGTATAATGATTTGAGTGTGTGAGGCAATTGGAATTTGGGAGAGATCCCGGGTTTTTTGGGTTCGAGGTTCGAAAAGAGTTGAGGTTTGAGATATTTCGAATTTAGAGTGAGATGATGGTGGACTGAATTGTTTGGAGGAATGATTGTCAAGATCGTCTCTCTTAAAGCTTTTAAAACCGAAAAATCATTTTTTGTTGTAAAAGGGCGGATAATCCCGAGGGATTACCCTATGTACCCGCTCGAACACGACACTTAATTAATGGTAAGTGCCGAAGCTCGAAAGATGGGGCAATGAATTTATGTCGAAGGATAGGATTCAGAGAGAAACACCATGAATGAGATGTTCCCGGTCGAACCCTAATAACGTCTCTAACTCCCGAGTTTTAAAAAACGAAAACAATGAAATCGAGCGGAAGGGAGTTAGGCGATTCTAAAATCCCGGCTGCAACTAGGAAGGCCGTTACTTCCCTAGCACCCCGCCTTGTAGAAAACTAGGCTGCAATTAGGGGAGATTTATCACCCTAATGCCCCGCCTAAAGAGATCCAGACTGCGACAAGGGAGATTACGACTCTAGTGCCCCGCCTCGGATTTTTATTTTGTAAGGGAGACAAGTGGTGCCTAACTAGGAAGAAAACGTTCTTTGAAGGTGTTAGACACACCATGTTCCCCGAAAACGATTTAATTCTGAGTTTGAAAACTGAGTTGAAAAATTTTAAAGTTGTTCGGAATTCTTGATGAAGAAACACTGGTTTTGAGAAACGTTTTAGGAGAAAACTTTCTGTATATGTGAGAAGAACTTTCTGCAATAGAGAAGAGTTTTCTGTGATGTGAGAAGAGTTTTTCCTTTAAAATTCCACAAAATGGTTTCTTTTGAAAACTTGGTGAAACATGAATAAAAAGATGGTTTGAAATTGAATGAAATTTGCAAATTGAATGAAGTCGGGTTTGAATTAGATTGGGTCAAGTTTGAATTGGATTGAAGTTTGATTTGGATTAGGTTGGAGTTCGGGTTGTGTCGAGGTCAGTAGGGGTCAAAGTTTGATCAAGGTCAGCATTTGGATTGGTCAAAGCTAGGCCGGGACAAAACTAAGTCAAGGTCAAAGTTGGAGTTCGGGTCAAAGTCAACGTTTTTTGGTCAAGGTCAAGATTTTCTGGTCAAGGTCAAGGTTTTCTAGTCAAGGTCAAGGTTTGACATTTGTGGACTTGATTTGGGTTGGTGGGCTAAAGGGCCGGATTGGGTTAATGGGCCGAGTTGGGCTGATGGGCCGAGTTAGGCTGATGGGCCGAGTTGGGTTAATGGGCCGGATTGGGTTAATGGGCCGGATTGGGTTAATGGGCCGAGTTGGGCTGATGGTTCGAGTGTGGGTTTGGGTCATGGGCATTGGGCCAAGTGTGGGCTTGAGTTTCAAGTTTGGGCTTGGACTTTTGGTTTCGGGTTTGGACCATGGATCACGGACTTGGGGAGTTGGGTCATGGGCTTTGGTTTTCGGGTTTGGGCCATGGATCACGGACTTGGGCCTTGGGTCATGGGTTTTGGGCCTTGGGTTTCGGTTTGGGGCTCAAATTGGATTGACTGTGAACCGAATTTGGAATGACTTTTGAACTTCAAATTGGATTAATTTTTTTTGGATTGGAATTTTATTGATTGTGAATTTTAATCTGAATATTAAAGGTGGTTTAGAAAGATTTTTCACTAGGAGAGATGTTCCCCACAAACAGGTACTACGACCCTCGGGTACCACGACCTTAATGTGGGTAACATCTGGGAGTAAGTCCTAGGGCTTTTCTAAAGAGACCCACAGAAGATTGTAGGCCTAAGCCGCATTTGGGTAACCTATGGGGCTCTCTAGGATTACATGCTCTAGCCCGTAAGACTAACAATAGTCAAACCCGGAATGAGTTTTAACTTGGGCCGAAAATGACTATCCAAAATAACCCAATCCATCAGTTCTCAACGCAAACAGTGCTGCTATGTTAAACAAATCACAAGTAATGGGGAAACAAATTTACGACAACAAGAAATTTATGCAAATATATGTTCAACAGGCCAATTCTATGATCGCAACGATCTCTCTGATTCCTTTTCCTTTAACCTATGTGAGAATGATCTTGTCGCATGACATGGTTCAATCGAACCAAATCAAACCTGTAGAACTCAGATATATGTGTTTGAGGGAATGTCACAAAAGGTCGGTACAACTAGATCGAACTCCCCAGACAAACAATAGCCAAACTTTCAAGCAATAAACAAAAGTTGAATGCGGAAGCATTGTTTTTCTGTCAACCTCACGAAGTCACACTTGACACATACACCTTTGTCTTTTAATCACACCTAAGAATACTACTATCAGAGACACATGCGATTTTTCCAAACACTAGAGACATAACCAATAAACCCCCAACGTTAATACAGATTCCATAACTAAACAAACTGGTATGCTTCATCAGCCAGCAGCCATCTAAAGGAAAACAGATCAGTCATATGGGTGTAAACAGTTCGGATAAGCACTAAACATCCACTGCTTTTAAGATCAAGGAGCTGAGCATACTCGAATGGATATCAAATAGATCGAACGAAGCACTCAAATACAATCAGATTAAGCAAAGTTGCAGAATATTCAGGTGAGTTTAAATACCGGCTCGGAGATAACATAAACTTCCTGCAACAAAGGAAAACTAAACAGAAACCAATCACAAAACTAGAAGTAGATTAGTCTGTTAGGGCAATCAACCAGAGAGCAATACATATGTAGAGCTGATATTTCTTATCACCAGTTGGGCTACAAAATTACCGTTCGGAGAATGAAGAGGGAGCAGAGTTCATTGTTCCTTCTTCACCGGTTGGGGTACAAAATTACCGTGAGGAAGACAGGAAGAAATATGCAGAGTTGTATGCTTAAATACCCATAAGAAAGGTGCAGGGCGATGCTCGTTTGTTGTTCGCCAGTCAGGTTGCAAAAATTTCCATTGGTGAAGGGAATGAAGCAGGCGAGCGTGTATGCTTTCGTTTCGCCAGATCGGGCGAGTAAAAATTACAGTCGGTGGTGGTAGAAGACCGAGGCGCAGAACTAAGGTTCCGTGGAAAAGGAAAATGGAGGAGGCACAGAAGAGGGATGCTCTTGTTCACCAGTTTGGGTAAACAAATTACCACGGTGGGGAAATTAAGAGAATGAAAATCGGCTGGGGTGAGAAGAATGAAGGTGACTGAGGATTTCGATTTGGGGTTTTGTTTTGTTTGAAGATCAAAATCCAGGGAGATGGAAGTAGGCGTGGGAAGGAAGATTTGAGCAATGTCGATCCCGTTTTTTTTTTTGGTCTCTGAAGATTGGAAACTGAATGATTGAGAACGAAGATCGGAGGCGGCGGCTACAGTTGCTTCGTACTTGTTTAGGGTTTTCGATTTCTTTGCAGATTAAGGAAGAAAGTCGAGGGTGAAGAGAGAATGGGGATGGGTATCTGAGATGGAGATCGAGAAGGGAAGGAGAAAGTCCTGGCGGAAGAGAGAGACAGCGGGTGAAGAAGACGACTAGTGGCTACTGTTGCCTTGGGATTAGGGTTTTGTGTTGTTGTCTTTTATAGAATAAGGGTGGGTTCTAGGGTTTAGAAGATGGGTTGGGTTTTAATGTGGGCTTTTTGAAGCCAAGGGCTGAAAATAGAGTGGATTTAAGAAATTGGGCTAGGCCAGATTTCAACCAAGTATGGAGTGAGTTTGAAAGATGAAAATGAGTGTGTATAAATAGAAATGAAAATAAAAATACTAATGCTAATAGTAGAATAAAATAAAATATAAGAAAAAGTGAATAGATGATTAAAAATAAAATAAAATAGTAAAATAAGTGAATAAACAAAAGGGGACGACCTTGAAACTGGACTGTCGATGGAAATTCATTTTCGATGAATTGTGTTTTTTTTTTTAAAAAAAAAAGTTTTGAAAAAGATTATAAAATGATGGTTTCGTCTTAGCACGCACGTTAATATGTTTTTTTAAAAAAAGAAAGGCGACGACCCCTCTTATTATTTCGGAATTTGCTTTATGGGGTGAGAATTTTTGGTGTCTACAGCAGGGAATTGGCAGTGGAGGCTTCAATTAGACTGATTATATTGACATATTATCACATGGTACATGTTAAGGTGAGTCCCCATTCCATAAGGCAATTTTTAAAGCAAAACTTGCCAAAATAGGCCTTAAATGTCACCCATCATGGAGGTCAAATGGGACTGATTTTTCATTTGATATTTGCTATACTGTATTGTACTAAGATCATACTAATATGTGTAATATGTTCCAGCATTTAATTGGTACATTTTTATTATGGTAAAAGATGAAAGTTTTAAGGTAAAAATGCTGATTTTAGGTACCTTTTTGTCCCAAAAATCGCCCCCATTTGTACTATGAATTTAGTACTGGAATTAATTGATTTATATGGTCAATTTATCCACTTTTAATTTTATCAACTCGTGGCTCCTCAAAAACTTTAAGGCAATTGCGTAAAACGCATTTTTGTGACACCCGAAGGTGCGTTTTTGTGCTTTAAGGATTTTTCTGGGAATTAATTAGTCGCTATGAGTTACAAGTGTTTATTAACATTGTTTATAGTCAATAATAATATGTTATGCTGTTACATTGAGTTATATGGGGTTATATAAACTCGTAACTCAATTTTCGGGCTACCGGGACACTCTCGGGGCAAAAAGGAGCGTTAAGAAATTCTCTCGAGCACTTTGTGTATTTTTGAAAAAGTAGCTCGAGTACTCTCTTTATAATGTTGAATATAGATGATAGGAACTCTTAGAATAATTTATATTGGAGTTGGTGCCACCTCGGTACCTCTCCTGGGCACTCCCGAGGGTTTATGGGGCCCTCATCGGGAACCTCCGAGCACTTTCTCTTTAACTGAGAATTTATCTTGATAACTTCATCTTAAATGTTCATTAAAATGTTATTGTTCATTTAGAATGGTGTGTAAAGCTTTACTTTATTTTATAAGGTATTTCCGGGACTTTAAAGCCTTTAGGGGCCCTTAAGGGAACTCCCGGGCATATTGTATTCTTACTCAGTTCTAACTGAGGACTTGTGTTTTAAAGGTCATAAAATGATCCTTGGTTAACTTCATATGAGTTTTACAGCTTATATAACTTGTTTATCTTATGGTCGGGCTTTAACGCACGTTTTTAACCTTAAGGAGTTTAGGTGCGTTTTTTAACGCCCAAGTGTTTATATGCTTTATTAGGGTTTAATAAACCCCCAAATAATATTTATTTACTTATATTTAATTATTTAAGTGTTAGGGGTATTTCAGTTAGCCACCCGCATGACTAACAAGGCCTACTACCACTATAGCATCGGTCTGATGGACCAGAATACCTGAGTACAATACAAATACAATCCACACTTCAATTTTCAAACCGAGTAATTACTATTCTCCAATTAATTTAGTGTTCAACACTTACAATACAATATACCGAGTCTTCTAAGGTACAATCCCAAAGTACAATGTTTCTCACGAGTCTATACACACTTATCGAGAGTCTAACCTCTTACCCATGTCTCACAATTCTACATTCTTCCCAAAATACATAGGGGTGCACCACGTGGTACACCAGCAATTCAAAGGGCTACAAGCCCATATACAAATAATATACCATCCAAGATTATCCCTCTCTAAAGTAAGCATAACAGCCGGTCTCACTCTCGCCATTCGGCCTTGTCGGGCACCGGAAATAAAAAATGGTGCCCCAAGGGGCTCAACAAATAGCTGGTATGAAATTCGCATACCCCACACGCTAACGGGGGTACGCCAATTAATTGGTCGACTACATGGAGTTCAGTTCAATTCAAGCATACATGCTATATGAAAAATATTACAACCATGCATAGGCACACTCTTGCATAGAGCATCACACAAGCAATGGAAACAATACTCATTACAACCATTCATACTTACCAAGGCACTGAGATACACTTCTCACGTTCATCCACAATACTTTGTTAGTTAATTACACATCCGGGTTAATCGGATGTACTTAAAGAGATCAATGACTTACACTAGCGATGATTTTCTCAATTAAATACTCTTCTTCTCAAATATACTCAAGTCAAGTCGGTGTGACCTCTGGGTAGGGACAAGACTATCCCACCACAGGGCTTAAGGTTGGCTCACTTATCCAGGTTGCTACCCATTTAAGGGATTTGGACCATGGAAAAGATTAAGGCCAGGATTTGGTTAATAATCTCCCTTGTTACCTCATCCTCACGCATGGCCGAAACTATATCAGGCTTCTCAAATACTCCAAATTACTCAATTCTTAGAGTTAGAGTGTTAGATTGTTAGGGAGTTAGTGAGAGGCCCACAATCATCAAATCAATCAAGGTTGCCTGTTATACCCAAAATTTCAACCCCCCTGGAAGAGGGTCTCTACTAATAGGCTAGTAGCTAGGGTTCCCAGTTTGATCGGCATATTTTAGGGTACTAGGGACACCTTAGTCATCTCCAAGGGCATTTTCGTAATTTTTCAAGGCTCCTGAGCCCCTTATAGGCTTTATCTCTCCTCTAAATAAGGGACAAATCAGTTCAAAATACTTTGAAATTTTAACCCATGATAGAGGATGACATTAGAAGCATAATGGCGTTGGAATTTTGATTTTTTGAATTTCCAATAAGTTTCTAGCAATTTCTGATTGAATCTGACGAGAAACTGAATTTAAAAATATTCCAATATCCAAAAAATTTGATTCCACTTTAGAAAAATCAGAAATATCATCCTTTACCCATGTGTAAAATTTCATAATCAAATTCCTTTTGGAAGTCCTTGAGCTAAAACATCGATAAATCTCGGTTTTTACCGGATTTTTCTATCTTTAAGAAAGCCTATATAAGGAACCTTATCCTATGATCAAATCAGAACCTCAAGAACCCTAGACTCTCAAAGAAGGCAGCCGTCTCATTCTCTTCACGTTTTGAACTCCAGAGCCACAATCAAACACCGAAATCTCACCAAAATCAACACCAAAACAAAATTTTCAACTCCCACAACATCATCCATCATCAAACCCTCACCAAAACAGCACTAAAACGTGAAGAACATCAAGAACAACAAGGAGTCAGAAGCTTGGTTCAAAGTTCTTCCGGATCCGCCATCAACGAGGCCTCCGAAGAATCCCGACGTGAAGAAACACCACAAATCTGAAGGTAAAACAGGTTATAATTCTACTTTTCTAACTCCCCACAACCTTATTAACTCTCTGTTAAATTTTGGGCTCAAACCAACCCTTTTCGGCTTCTGTATTGCTAATTACTTTTGCTTCTGCCTTGTTACTTGTTTGTCAAGTTTCATGCGTAATTCGACTTCAAACTGCAATCTTTCAATTACTAACGTATTGTATACATTTCAGGCTACACGTACATAATTTTTTAGCCGAAAACACCATCGGGTACCACCAGAAAAGCCCTGTCCGTGGGTGGTCCGGGACCTCGGACCTATGGTCCGGGACCACGGACACCCACGGATGGTGGCGGGATTTGAATTTTTTCAAATTTTAGGGTTTTTCTAAACAATGTCCGGGCCCAAGGACATCCTGTTTGTGGCCCCGGACTTTTCAAAATTTTGTTTTCTGGTTAATTCAATTTTTATTTCCACATAGATTAACTAGGGTCCGTGGGTACGGACATTAGGTCTGTAGTCACGGACGGAAACAAAATTTGACCTAATTCTGCCTCCGAAACCCTAGTTTAGGTAATTTAGACTTTCACTTTCATTTTCTGTCAAAAAATGCTAAAAAACACAAAAAAACAGAAGCTCGCGCACTTAGGTTAAACGACTCGTAATAAGCCGTAATAAAACTAAGTAGAGGAAAAATGACTTCTAGGGGTAATGAAAGTAATTGAACCCTAAATAAGTCGGATACCAAGCCCCCGAACCCGAACTCTACCTTTCCTGATTTACTCTAGGTTAGAATTAGTTGGCGACTCATAATGGGTTGCATTGGGCTAGCTTAGGTTTTAATAATTATTGTTATATGACATAGTTATCAAACTTAGGTTATAGGTGGACCTAAAACCCGACTAGATCCTAATCACTTTACTCTACATAGGATAGGGTTTAAAATCGAGGCTCACAGACTGGCGACTCTGCTGAGGATAACTTCTTAATATTAACCTATTTAATTTTAAGAAAGAGGGCTTAACTCGAAAATGTTTATTATAGCTTTATTACATTGTTTGTTTACTTTCGTGCGCACTTTAATTTCTATACCTTTGCATCATGTGAGAACGAGGGTCCACGCAAACTGATTTCACCCCGAGACCCGTTTGAGGGTCCCCTGTCAGGGACTCACACCTTCTAGGTGATGTGAATAAGCGCGGGAAAAGAGGAGGATGTCGTCTAACCACATCCCCTTAATACCTGGGCCTTAGCCCCAAGCGTTTTCCTGGCAGTGTCCTTACCTAGCCCATTGTTTGCTCAGTCAAAGACCCTACCGTAGACGCACACCTTCAGGTGATGTGAAAAAAGTGAGGAAGCCCAAAGAGAATGGCCTGCAAGCCCTATTCCTTTGAGGTGACCTGGGCCCATGCCCCAAGCACCTCTCCGATCGATCCATACCCGGTTTGATTTAAACGTTTAGTGAGGACATGTTGAATATGTGTGGGCCTTTCTTGCTTGTATGATCGGCCCATTACCTAGCCTAGAGATTGATAGGAACTTCTTCTACATTAACCTAGCCCAACCCAAATTGGCAGCTCTATTTGTTTGCGGCCCATAGGTCCTGTTTGGTTTAATATGTGAGTCATTCAGGCTTCGGCCCAAAAGCATAGACTTTGGTGATTTCTCTTCTGGCCCAATTTGAATTATCCAATTAGTTTTAGGCCCATAAAAAGAAATCCACCTAAACTTGGAATAACTCACAAGTCCTGAAATAAAATCTTTTTTGGCTTAACAACCATCTTCTCTGACCCAAAGAATGTTAGGCCCATTTACTCCAGGTCCAAACACATTCCGACCCAAGGGTTCATTCTAGTCTAGGTATATTTCTTATCATAACCATATCCCAAAACCATAGATCCTGGTGTCACCTCTCAGGCACAATCAAGGCCGTCCAGTCCAAATTCCAATTCACAGTGTGAAAAGTACCCCGGCCCAAACACCTCATTTTCCGGGTATCTTAGCCCACTTCCTTTCAGTCCAAGCCTTTTCCGGTTTTCGATCTACCTTGTGAAGCGTTATTCTCACCCTAGTATCACTCAGCCCACATCCTCTTATTAGCTAATAATGGACATCTTGGAAACAGGTAGGCCCGAATCCCAAACATGGTAGAAGGAGGAAGCCCAATCAATATGGATGCCCCGTTAGCCGTAGAATTCAGTGGGATGCTGAAAAAGATTGAGCGCATGGAGAACGCTAACAAGTCATCCAGTTTCGACTACTTTTCCACTGGACTGTATCCCGAGGTTGATCTCCCGCCAAAGTTGAAGTTGCCAACACTTCCTCTGTACAAGGGTTCCTCCGACCCACAGCTTCATTTGGCAATGTTCGATAGAGAAATGTCTATCCTTATGCTGAACGATATGTAGAAGGCCAAGGTATTTGCCCGCTATCTTGATGAGACTCCTCAGCATTGGTACATAACTCGAAGGATGAATACCAAGACCTACGAGGAGGTCTGTGAAGCTTTTCTGCATCAATTTGAGTACGCTAGAAGTTTTGGAGTCACCAGGACTGACCTTCCAAGCACACGACAAACAGAAGGTGAATCAATGACCGACTTCGTCAAGCGTTGGAGGACGAAGGCAGCCGCTATGCTCACAAAGATGGACAAACAGGAGCAAATCCGAATGGTAATCGAGAATATGCAGAAGCAATACAATGACAAGCTGAAATTCACATACTTTCCTAATTTCGACTTGCTGATGGGACAAGTTGGTGTCCTAGAGGAATTGATCTATAAGGGAGAATTAAAGCTTGGTAACTCAGAAAACACCGGAAATGGTTAAAGGACAGCAGCTTGCATCCAAAGAGGCATCCAAAAGAGAACCAGACAGCATGAGGTAAACACCGTTCGATGGCTAAGAGAGTCAGGTTGGGCCATTGGAGCATCAGAGCCACCTAGAACGAAACTCCATTAGAGAGAGTTCACAAACATTGGCCAACCGTTGAGCCAGGCTTTTAAAAAGCTTCAGGAGCGAAACATACTACAACCTCTCACCCCCCGGCCTAGGGTCCCTCAGAAAGGAAGGAATCTAGGTCAGTTTTGCCAGTACCACCAATTACCCGGTCACGACACCGATGATTGCAAGGCTTTGAGGCACACGATCCAGGATCTTTTTGACCAGGGATTTCAATGTAACAGAATTTAGGAGATTGTTAATTGACAGTTCTTAGTTTAGACTTTAGAATATTTCGTTTCCATTCTGTTTTCCTTTTTACTATACATTGAGTAACTTTTCGATGTTTGTACTCAGTATTGTTCAATTTATTTGCCATTAATAAAGCTTCTGCATCCTTCACATCTTTAAAAAAGTCATGTACAAATGTTTCGTAATAAAATGCTTTTTCTCTAACAAAACAAAAAAAAATGGTTTGAGTATGTCTTTTGATAAAGGCACAGGAAACAATCATCTTCTAGCAATAGAACAAGACGAGTCGTCTTTTTTCTTCCAAAATGGTGAACATGTCCGTCCAAACACCGTCATAAAACATCCAAAACAATCCACAAAGAGGTCCAAATTCTACATCTGTTTAAGTGTTGTCATAAACCCCAAATCAGTACTGGGGGCAATCTGAGCACGGGATCATCGTCTTTAATCTTTCGTTTAAGCGTGTGAACTAGTCTCTGAGTGAAATTCACGAGAGTATCTTGAGCGGAAAAACCATGAGTGAACAAGCGTGTCATTTTTGCATAACTCTTGTGAGACCACATTCAAAGGTAAGGTAAACGACATAACTCCGACCGAAGGAGATATTTTGTAAATGTACGCTTAGACCTTAGAAAAGTAACAAAGAACGGATACACAACTATTAGGGACGACGAAGCACCTTGGTACAACACCACACAACCAAAAGCTTATGAACCCGAACATTAAACCCTAGGCACCCCCGCTGAGCTTTTCGTATACATCCTCTTTTACAACATTACAAACTCCACAAACAAGCCAGCCAATGATAAACAACTGACCCAGTGACCAAAGGAAGCAAGGAGCCTGACTTCCGAACAGCAACTTCACTAGTCCAAAGAAGCAACGCCGTTACCAAGACAATGAAATGATCCATAAATGGTCCCAAAGCGACATAGGATCTCATGACCTCACATCAAAAAACATCTCTCAAAGTTGAAAACCGGGAAACACAAGAACCCCGAGGAAAAAGAGATTCAAAGAAAGGCTAATCTGGAAAGCCTCGAAGTAATCCAAAATTAGAAGAAAGAGAGAAGGTGCAAGGAACAATCCAAAAGTACCAAGTTCCAAGCTCACAAGCGAAGTCATCATGAAGTAGCCAAACGACTTCAAGACAAAGAAGACAAGTCCGAGAGAAGTTGCAAGTTGCAACTTTGGTCACCCTTATAGCTCCACGTATCCTAAACATTCCTCCATCGTCCTATTGTCTTTCATCACACCCCATAGCCACGTTATAAGCTTAAAAGACTTCCGACTTAGTAGTTGTGTATCCAATCATGTGAAAGTAGCAGTTTGAACGCATAAATCTAACAAATGTCAAATTCAATGGTTGAGATTTTTTGACCAAAAGGAGAGCACGTGTGCAAGCATCAAACACTTTGAGTGTAGGATAGAAATCACCACATCAAGACATAATCCTTGACCATGTGAGGATAAGACTTGTTTGCATGTTTAACCAAAGAAAATACTGGGGGCAATCGATCGAAATGATCGATTGCCATAAACTCTTGCTCATATTGTCTTAAAAGAAAATTTTGGGGGCAATTGTTGGTTCCAACAATTGCTATGACAACACCAATCGAAACTCAAACATTAAGCACCACCGACACCATCACACCACAGGCCCATATAAACCTTTACGTCCACATCATACCACACAGGCCCATATAATCCCTTACCTCCACATCATACCACACAGGCCCATATAAGCCCTTACCTCCACATCATATACCATGAGCAATTCATAAGCCTAGACCTCCACATAAATTCCATGGCCCTTCATAAACATTGATCACCATTCAAGAGATCACTACTTCAAACATCACACCACACCAGTGGCATGTTCATCTCCTAGGAGATAAATTACGAATCTGAAATCTTTAGTCAGGAAACGATAATTTCACTTTCCTTTTCAGTAGACAGAATTTTATTTAAATATTGTCATGTTTGGCACCTTTTCGGTAACTTCTTGTCCTGGACAATTTCCTTCAAACACTTCAGTTTCATAAATCTCATCATGGCCATGTTTGGCATATTTCCAGCAATTTCTTACTTTGGACAATTCTCAGTCTTTTCAAGCACTTCAATTTCATTTTGCAATACCCACGTAAACCTCTTCATTTCCATGTTTGGAACTTTGACAATTTGCTTTTTGCCACAATCATTTGCATAAAACATAATTCACGTCTTTGCATCATCAAACATATTGCATTCCTCAATTAGCCTAGTTAAGAGTAGAACGGGTCTCGGTATCCATAAGCAACCGAGTAGAACGGGTCTCAGTCTCCATAAGCAACTGAGTATAACGGGTCTCGGTATCCATAAGCAACCGAGTAGAAGGGGTCTCGGTCTCCATAAGCAACCGAGTAGAACGGGTCTCGGTCTCCATAAGCAACCGAGTAGAACGGGTCTCGTTCTCCATAAGCAACCGAGTAGAATGGATCTTGGTCTCCATAAGCAACCGAGTAGAACGGATCTCAGTCTCCATAAGCGACTGAGGTAGATGGATATCAGTCTCCATAAGCAACTGAGTTAGGTGGGTCTAGGATGGGTTTCACCTCCAAACCTTAGGCACACATAAGTCCTATCACCCCAAAAAAACAACATCAGACACCCATAAGACCTCCCTAACATTTAATATTTTAGGCTCGTCATAATACCTAGATCCAACCTTTAGGCTCGTCATAAGACCTAGTTCCAACTTTTAGGCTCGTCATAAGACCTAGTTCCAACCTTTAGGCTCGTCATAAGACCTAGATTTAACCATTAGGCTCGTCATAAGACCTAGTTCCAACCTTTAGGCTTGTCATAAGACCTAGAATTATCCTTTTAGGCTCGTAGTAAGACCTAGCATCACTCTTCGATTTACCTGCTTCCATCAAACATTTTGCATTCATTCATTATAGGTAGTCAACGCCTTAGAATAGCTTGACATCATTTCATTCATTATAGGTAGTCAACGCCTTAGAATAGCTTGACATCATTTCATTCATTATGGGTAGTCAATGCCTTGGAATAGCTTAACATCATTTCATTCACTATAGGTAGTCAACGCCTTAGAATAGCTTGACACCATTTCATTCACTATAGGTAGTCAACACCTTATAACAGCTTGACATCATCCCTTTAGGTAGTCAACGCCTTAGAATAGCATGACATCATTTTCATCAATTTAGGTAGTTAACGCCTTAAAATAGCTCGACAACATATCATCATTTCAGGTAGTTGGCGCCTTCGAATAGTTCAAAACATCTCCTTCTCCTTTAGGTAGTGAGTGCTTTCAAATATCTCGACACAACCCACTATATTTCAAACGGCATACAAGGTCTTTTAGAATCTAAAATTTTGGGGTATCACTCAAGCATCAACTAGTCTTCTCATCTTTATTACAAAGTCTAGTTGACAGGGGGCAATCTGTTATACCCAAAATTTCAACCCCCCTAGAAGAGGGTCTATACTAATAGGCTAGTAGCTAGGGTTCCTAGTTCGATCGACACATTTCAGAGTACTCGGGACACTTAGTCATCTGCAGGGGCATTTTCGTAATTTTTCAAGGCTCCTAAGCCCGCTATAGGCTATCTCTCTCCTCGAAATAAGGGTCAAATCAGTTCAAAATGCTTTGAAATTTTAACCCATGATAGAGGATGACATTAGAAGCATAATGGCGTTAGAATTTTGATTTTTCGAATTTCCAATAATTTTCTAGCAATTTCTGATTGAATCAGACAAGAAACTGAATTTAAAAATATTCCAATATCCAAATAATTCGATTCTACTTTAGAATAATCAGAAATATCATCCTTTACCCATGTGTAAAATTTCATAATCAAATTCATTTTGGAAGCCCTTGAGCTAAAACGTCGGTAAATCTCGGTTTTTACCGGATTTTTCTATCTTTAAGAAAGCCTATATAAGAAACCTTATCCCATGATCAAATCAGAACCTCAAGAACCCTAGACTCTAAAAGAAGGAAGCCATCTCATTCTCTTCACGTTTTGAACTCCAGAGCCACAATCAAACACCGAAATCTCACCAAAATCAACACCAAAACATATTTTTCAACTCCCACAACATCATCCATCATCAAACCCTCACCAAAACAGCACCAAAACATGAAGAACATCATGAACAACAAGGAGTCAGACGCTCGGTTCGAAGTTCTTCCGGATCCGCCATCAACGAGGCCTCCGAAGAATCCCGACGCGAAGAAACACCACAAATCTGAAGGTAAAACAGGTTATAATTCTACTTTTCTAACTCCCCACAACCTTATTAACTATCTGTTAAATTTTGGGCTCAAACCAACCCTTTTTGGCTTCTGTATTGCTCATTACTTTTGCTTCTGCCTTGTAACTTGTTTGTTAAGTTTCGTGCGTAATTCGACTTCAAACTACAATCTTTCAATTTCTAACGTATTGTATACATTTCAGGCTACACGTACATAATTTTTTAGCCGAAAACACCGTCGCGAACCACCAGAAAACCTCTGTCTGTGGGTGATCCGGGACCACGGACACCCACGGATGGCGGCGGGATTTTAAATTTTTCAAATTTTAGGCTATTTCTAAGCAATGTCCGCGCCCACGGACATCCTGTCCGTGACCGCGGACTTTTCAAATTTTTGTTTTCTGTTTAATTCGATTTTTATTTCCACATACATTAACTAGGGTCCGTGGGTACGGACATTAGGTCCGTAGTCACGGACGGAAACAAAATTTGACCTAATTCTACCTCTAAAACCCTAGTTTAGGTAATTTCAACTTTAACTTTCATTTTCGGTCAAAAAGTGCTAAAAAACACAAAAAAAAAACAGAAGCTCGCGCCCTTAGGTTAAAAGACTCGTAATAAGCCGTAATAAAACTAAGTAGAGGAAAAACAACTTCTAGGGGTAATGAAAGTAATTGAACCCTAAATAAGTCGAATACCAAGCCCCGAACCCGAACTCTACCTTTCCTGATTTACTTTAGGTTAAAATTAGGTGGCGACTCATAATGGGTTCTAGTGGGCTAGCTTTGGTTTTAATAATTATTTATGACATAGTTATCAAACTTAGGTATATGTGGACCTAAAACCCGACTAGATCCTAAT